>JAGXCT010035612.1:26753-113655 GCA_022495035.1 Philopotamus ludificatus | reverse complement strand
GCTCCGTAGAATCTACGAAACTACGATTATGCCCAACCGCCATCGCCACCACGTCCAATACCGGCACGTGACAACACTCGACTCCACTGCAGTTTTAAATTAATTGGTTGATCAGAACCCATTTAAAAGACGATCTTATAGAGTGGCTGTCTTCCGCTTTGGTCCTGTTTAACTTTTGCTCTCTACGGACCCAGTTTTTTGCGAATTATTTATAAATCTAGTCACCGCAGATTGATTAAACCCCACCAATGCTGCAATTTTGCGGGAATTTTTATTTTCCCTGTATAAGTTTGCAACTTTCGTTTTCCTGTTCGTAGAAATATATCTTTTTTTTTCGGGATAGATTTCAATGACCACTACTGTAAACCTCACAGGAGAAAAATCGACCTCGAGCCAGACTCGACATAAGGGTTAAATCAAAGGGTTAAATATTAAAATATTTTATTTTTACATCATCATTAAAGCTATCGTCATATTTCTTAATTTTGCGCATATATCACAAATATTTTATAATCTACATATATTAATTAAAAAAATGCACGAGTACGATCACAGAGACCCTGTGTCGTGTCAATGCGTCCAGATCGGTAGCACGCACGAGCTGACGTACAGCTCAAGGCGTAACGCAGTAAGCCGCTTATCATTCCGTTGGCTGTAAATTCATAAGCCACGCTAAACCGACCCGGGCTTACTTCCGAAACAAACACACTTATTCACTAGCTAACCCATTAACCGCCACGAATAATTAACTCTGACAATCGTACACACCGTGCATTCAGAGCCATGCAAAATATTTGCACCGAAAGCGCCTCGAAAGCCTGAAACGAAAAATTTAAATATTTCGATAAAATAATATTTAAGAGATACACTCCATATAAGTTATGTACTAAATAAATATAACGTACATAAAATTTACATATCTTTCTATCCCGTCTGTTAGCATGAACCTATCCATCTGTTTAACAAAGAAATAAAGTATGTGTTATCACCGATATGTGTAAAGAGGACGAATAAAGTATTATTATTTAAATATATTTATTCACATGAGGAGATATACTGCTGCGATAATTCCATGTGGAGATGAACCCGTGACCTCTCCGAAGCATACCAAGGACACTCCCATACCGCGTTCATATACGTATGTATCATTTTGAAAGATATAAAAATAATTAAAATTGTGACATATATAAATTCGGATATTTGATAGTTAATACGCAATGATTTATATATGCCATATTCAAATTAGCAAAACTACTCGGCAAATGTGTACACGTAGACAAATTGTGATTGATGATAACATCCGAGGGATTCCTTCATATAGAAATGGGACCGTGACAAAGAGCGATGATTCTGTTATCGAACTGGTTTCGGGGCGCCATTAGCCGATATGACAAATTGCAAGGTCAAAAATATTGTGATTGACCCGGCAAGGGGGTCGGCATTGTGTTGAATTATTCGCAAATACGCTAATCCCGCGTATTTCGGCCGGCCTCGTTTTAATAATGCAACGTTACGTGTGCGTAACGTGCGTGTCGGTTGCCGCGAATTAAATCCGAATTGAAATTCAAAAGGGCCGTTTATAATTTTTGAGTAGCCCTAAATTAGCGGTAAAGCATGTCTTTGATTATCCGAATACGTGTTTGAAATCTGAGGTCGACGCCGGTTCTACTACGTCATACACAAAATTACAATTGATGGACTGAGCGTGACTCCGTAGACGATGATATTAGAATTAATTTGGATTAGGAATTGATTGCTACACGAAATATACATTTATTTGTAATGTGGGGCCGTTCAGAATATATTCATAATAATATTCTACTCAAATATTAATTGTCTTTTGGGATTTCGTGAACATTATATACCGAAATTTAATCAATTCTGCAACATTTTGATAACATGTATTATTATATTATTAATCGATTGGCTCAATTTTTATTTTCACATAATAAATCATTATCTCTTTAATCCTGATTTTGCTCGATTGAACTTTTACATATTTGATCTCCCGAAAGCAGTTCTACGGGGATTAAACATTATATATCATAAATAATAACATTAACCTGTGTCATGACTTGTAGATAACAACAATCATTAACCTAGCCCAGGGGTCGACAAGAGCGGCTCGCAAGCCGCATGTGGGTCTTAAGCTGCATAGAGGTTTGCGGCTCTTCGGACATAAAATCCAATTTCACCTCATCTCAAGCAGCCTTATAACTTATGACGTGAAAATGCTTTGTGAAAGCGTCAGAAGTGCTTTTTTACGACTTTAAAAATATAGAAGCAATCACAAAAAAAATAAAAGAATTGCCTCTATTAGTGATACAGCACTACGCAACCCTCTTTGTGCGAAATATGTCGGCACAAGGTCCCAACGAAGAACTTCTTAGACTGCTGACGCTCAAGGAACAAACACATGGAGAATATATTGCGAATGCTATAGAAACATATCTGGAAAACACTAGAATTGACCTAAATAAAATAATTTCTATTGATACTGATGGAGCTAAAAGTATGAGAGGCGTAAACAAATGAGCAGTTTCAATTTTATAGAGAATAATTGACGAAATTCTCATGTTCCACTACCTCCAATGCCAGCAATGGCCAAGAGAGGGAAACTCTTTACAAAAAACCGCATACTTTAACCTACTGACAAAATTTATAAGTTCTAGAAAAGTTTTGCCCCAGCTTCTTTAATATCTCTCTCAAACTTTTATCAATGACATGATTTGTAGATGGCATATAATTAGCTAAATAGGTTCTAAATCTATAAATTCTGCGAATTCTTTATGACACTGGCTAGGAGGAAATGTAAATGTGAAAGGCTAGTTGTCTCTGTATTTTTAGAATCTTTATCAAACCTTTATATGGGCGAATAGAGTTTTAAAATCATTCTCTAGTGCCATTCATCCATCATAAAATGTTAAAAAAATAAAGTATTGGTGAGTTGGATTTTGGAATATGCTTCAATGCTATTGATAAAATGAATTTAAATTTTCGGACTTTACCAAACCAAATGATTTTTTTTTACATTTTCAAACAAATAATAAATATGATGCAACATTGGCTATATTGATGGACATATCATTTTTAATAAAACGTTGCGAAATTGTATAAAATTAAACTGAAAAATGGGTCATCTCTGTATGAATTGTGCACGGTGTAGATTTTTTTTATTTTTTTCAGTAAAAGAGAGTTCTGTGTATTTCATTACATTCGTACTACTTGTCATAAATTGAATAATAAATATTTTTCTTATATCAATTCTAAAAATTTCAATTAAAAAGGGTGCAACACAACTAATTTGTCTCCTTCAGGTGCCTCGTTCAAATTTATCGATTTTAGCGAGCTAGAACAATTCTGGAGCTTCCAATTCGATTCCTTTGCGATATTTGGAGAGATGCGAAAGCTTATTTTTCCTTAACAACCGTTAAACTTTCATGATGTTCTGCGGTAATCAACGAATGATGTGTCCTAAGTACTTAATTTTACGTTTTTTACGGTGTCCAGAAACTACTGTTCTTATGAAGAAATTCGCACCCTATTTCAAACGCTTTAAGTAAGAAAAATAGTTTACTTAATCGGATTCATCCAGTAAAGGGGTTATTTATTACCATATATATATTAAAAACTTACTAAAATACTACTCGAAACTGAAATTCAAACGCTTGGACTTTTATTTGTCAATTATTCAATAATGAATGTGAAACTACAATTATTTTATGTGATTCACTTCTATGTCTAAAAAATGTAATTACAATTTAATTGCTTTTTAATTTATACTAGAAGTGATTTTTATAATTTTTTTTATTATAAAATAATATTTTTGTCCCTTTTTTTGAAAAATTATTCTCGGAAGCTTTTTTTTTGACATCGATCAATATATTTAAAGTGCCGTTGTTTCGGGTGTGTACAAAATATGAAATAATCTCTTAAAGCTGTCTGCGTCAAAAGTTCACTTATTGGGCTTATTTTGGCAACAATGGGTTTGGCACACCGCAGTTGTGCGGGCTAATCCCGTCCCACGGGAAATGTAGCTACCCGGGACACGACAAGATTGATGGCTTCTGAATATTTGAATAAAACCACCAATCGTCCAGCCACTACCCAATTTAACGATACACCGTCCTCAGAGAAAGCACGCAGGACACGCGATGCCTCATTTTATTCGATAAGGATACTCGATAACTGACATTACCGAATTAAAGAAGATTTCGTTTAAAAATCGTAGCTATGATGCACGATTCGTATCAATACTATGTCAGTATGTCAAGGTTCTTATAAATGATATCTAATTATAAATAAATTAAATTATACGTATAAATATTTTTTTCTGTATATTTTTAAATATGTTATATATTCACAATTAAATTTATATTTTTTAGTTATCAAGATAAGGTAAGCTGCGTTGCTCACCCGCCTTGTTCTTGGTTTCGATTGTGTACCGGGCGATTTATCGTCGGGCATATTCGCCGGTTATCCGCCACGAATATCCACTTGTTTGGTGGAGGGAGGTGGAAATTCCGGAAAAGCCGGGGCCCAAAAATTACCGTAATCATTTTCACGTGAATAATAATGGCCACTCGAGTGCTAAAATTCTCGTCATAATGAATAGGTAATCGCGGTATCAATCTACCATTCGCCTTTGTTGCCGGTTAGAGGTTGTAATTTCTTAATTTTCGTGAACAATGGCGGCGAATCAATTATTTCATTTTAATTAACCACGCTAAAGAAAATGCTTTGTACCGTGAAAAGAATAATATTTTAGATCAGAGAAACTTAATTAGCGCCTCACAATGTTCAATTAATATTGCAAGCTATTGAAAATTTTAAATGCTTTAAAAAAATAATTTAATAAAAAAAAAATATTTAGAATTAAAAATACAAAATCGAACAACAACAACAACACAAAGAACTGCATTGATGAAACTGACACTCTAAAAAGCAGGATATGATTGCCTAGACAGAATATTTTGCATTTTTCAAATAAAATAATTTATTTATCTAAATATTACTAAAATATATATGTTTTGTCCTCTGTTCGAACTTGTTACAGTCTGTTACGCTTTCCATTAAATTAACCTGCAATTTGCTTTACTTTGCTTTTAGTATCGACAGCAAGATAAAACTCACGTGTCTGAAATATTTTTGATTTTCTTCAAAATAATATTATTACACAACCGTTATATGCTGTATACATATATTGTTAATCAATATATATTTATTTAGGGCAAATCACACAGACGAGTGGGCCAAAATTAAGCGAGGTTACAGCATGGGGTCAAATTGGGACGGGACCATTCGCCGGAATGAACATGTGCTCAAAATATTAATACAAATTTAACATAAATATTTTTAATTATACTGTCGAATATTAATTATAATGCTGAAAATTTAATTTACATTTCATGCGAAAATTTATGCCGGTAAAAATGGAGAGGGAAGATTTTCGCGTGTACCGGGCGTCCAATTTTGCGGCCAATGTATGCGTGAAAATGAGTTAAATCTATGTAAAAAATATTTTAAAAGCATAAATATTATGAATATAAAGTTATAAAATCAATTGATTGATTGAAAAGGCTCAGATTTTTATTTATATCTTTTTTAAAATCTTCAATTATATTATAATAATTTCCATCATTATTTATCAGCATTTTCATTTTTATTTCGCTAATTTGTTACACTCTAATTTATATTAACTAAAACTAATAACGTGTTTGGTTTAAACAAGTTGGTAATCTGATTGTTAATGATGTAATAAAATATGGTAAACATTTTAATCCAGACTTTCTAATTATTTAAATATAAAACATAAAGTTTTATATATGTTATGTTATGCTTAAGCTTTAGGATATCACTGTAATTATTTTAGATTAGTTTGTCTTAAATTATTTGTCAAAAAATGCGGAAATTTTTTTTAGGATTAGACATTTCTTCTTCCAGCGTTATATGATATTAATAAAAAAACACATGGTGATCAAATATTTATAAGCTTTTATTGTTAAAATAAAATAATTTGAAAAACTTTTAATTATTTTTCGATTTCTCTCAATTCTTCAATTAAATCTATTTAAATTATAGTGTTTCAGCCAAGAAAATATCGTAGTAGCTAACAAACGCTATAATACTCGCGTTTGAATTTTACGAGGTTTTAGGATTTATTATTCATTGATTTTTTTTATAACTAAATGTAGATTATTGATATTGTATATTCATGGTAAAATTATTGCATGCTATAAAGTAAATTTAAAATCGTATTTAAACATAATTGTTGTTTAAAAAAATTGAAATATTTAAATTAATAATAAAAAAATATATAAATGTTGATATAAACTAGTTTTATCATCCGTTTATTCCTCGTGTGACATAGTAGCTTTCTTTCGTTCCTCATCCGCATCACGTTGCGTTGTTCACTTGCATGAACCTATCGGATTTGGAACGGAGGACTTGGCTCCATCCACAGTTGGAGAAAAGCCTTGTGTTTACGATTTTCCAGCTCCAATGCCAAAATGAAAAAAAAGTAGATGAAAGGGAGTAATGCTCCAGTCTTGTGGCATCCGGCACAGCCAGGCAGACTTCTTCCGAATGCAATTTAAATGTCAGAATATGAAATGAAATATCACGGTATTATTTTGATACATCACGCACTGTGGCGTGCCTGCTCGGATCTATTTCTGCCTTATGAATAAGTTATTATATTCTTTTATGTGTAGCTAGGTGGTTGGTGGCAGCCCTAGCCGTGCCGCTCATTGGGATATCCAGGTGGATTTGGCCGATGGCTCGAGCCTCGGCTCATTTCAGCCGGAGATGGCTGAAAGAAGCCATTATGCATATTATCCTTCATTCTGCGACTGTAAACAGATTTTTACACCGGGAAATGATGAATAAATTTTACATAATATTTCGGCCCTGGAGAATATCACCGCTTGCGACATACAAGTGTTAGAAAAAGAATGTTTCTTAGGAATTATTAAACTTAAAATACGAGGCGATAAAGTTGGATGGAGCCTCTCACAAGCGTACATAATATGAATTAATAATTTTCATAGAAGACATTTTGCCATAGGACGAAATACGTACAGCCTCCATCAAGAAAATTATTGAATTAAATATGATTTTATATTATTAAATAATTGTTTAAAAATAAACACATTCTAAAATATACATTTGTATGATTTGATTTACATTTTGTTATTATTAGTGAAAATATTTATAATTTCTCACTCTTAAATTTCAGCATCCATTGAAGAAACGAACTATCCTAAATAGAGTCGCATTCTGCTATCATCTCGAATAAGGTACATCAAAATTTATGGAATCGTCATGAGAACGGAAATTGCGTATATTTGTATGATATATCGCTAGATATTACTCGGAGAGGTGTTTAAGGGAACACTTGCCGAAAACGGATAACGAGCCAAAATGGCTTTGATGTATTGTACAAGATGGCCATTATGTGTTGAAATAAGCTCCGACAGCAGTTTTACAATACTGAATCTTGTAAATGGATATGGCCCGGGGCAAAGCCATCATTAATGTCCTCAGTCACCTGGTGAAACTGCCTTTCGTATAAATGGATCATCTTTTAAATTAGTATTCGGGTTACCCAACATCAAAAATAATATTCAGTAATATTATGTATTAAGGCTATTATGTAATACATAGATATCTCTCTGGTGGTTATCGTCTTTAACTGACATTGACTGCAGTCAATGTTTGATTTGGTTACAATCGATAAGCACTGAATATCGTTTGTTTGTAAAAGAATGCTCTTGAATCTGAATATTTAGATAAAATTATAAATAAAGCTTGAACATCCTTGTTGGAAAGAACTAGGACAAAATTTTCAAACTATTCGTTACGAAAACCGAGAAAATCTTTGTTTGTAGTTATTTTAATTCCTACTTTATACATTTTCATATGACCTGAACTCAAAAACTAATGCATTGTATATATGTGTATCCAATTTAGGATATGAATTACTTATAAATAAATTTAAATTATTTGATCAATACAATTGTTTTTAAAAACTATGATTTTCACGAATTATTATTAAAAATTATTTATGTATTAATACAGCGGTCACTAAACTACGCCCTGTGAGCCTAATTCGACCCATTAAAGATGTTCATTCGTCTCTTAACTTTTATCTAAGATATATAATATTTTTTTAATATTATGATTCTTCCATAGTTCTATTGTGATGTGCTTTTAAGTGCCATGGTTGAGTCGTTAAAATGCGTTAAAGCGATTTTTTTTTCACTACGGATGGAAATTCATATATTTATGGAAGATACATTAAAACCTGTTTCAGAAATATTGAATCCCAAGTGGTTGTCACGTCTCGCTTTCTTAAATGTTATATGTGATCATCCAACTACACTACAAGGCCGTGATATACTTGTTAAGCATTTTTATTATAAAATCATATTATTTAAAAGAAGATTAGAATTCATTAAATATAAACATTTTAATAGTAATTGTACCCGTCATAGCTTGGAGGTAATTACAATAAAATTATGATTGTTAAAGTTAATTAGTCGAGTGTTGTCGCGTGCCGGTATTAGACGTGGTGGCGATGGCGGTTGGGCACAATCGTAGTTTCGTAGATTCTACGGAGCTATGAGGAGCCAGGCCGCTATCCAGGCCAATTCAGTGACGTGTGCTGATGAGGTGCCCGTAGCACCCGATCAGACCGTGAATTAAATACGAATTGGCCCTAACCTCGTCTGATAATTATTGTTACAATCCGCGCGTGACAGCTCGGCTCCCCGGCTCTGGCTGGCGACCTGACCCGTATTCGAAGAGCCTAGATAACCTGGAGAACGTCCGTCCACGGTCATGACATCATGACTGAGACGGAGGTGTTCTCCAGGTGGCCAAGACCCGCCTCAGGGTTATAAGGCCATGTAAGTAAGTAAGTAAGTAATTGCCAATAAGCGCAGATAGTATTCAGATGGATGACCTGAATACTTCTGAGTGACGCTGGTCAACAGAGGGGTGGGATGAAGGCTGACGACCTTCATTTCACAAAAAAATAATTGTCAAAAATATAAGCTGGGAAGCGGGCAGCAGCGCTCTTCAGTATAAAAAACCACCGCAGTGCAGAAGGCAACGGGAAACCACTGCACTATATATTCCCATGAAAACCAAGTCCATGGTCCTCCATAAGGGGAATCATGCACATGGTCACCATCCTCAGAAACGAGGGAAAGTGAATTAATATCTTATATAAAAATAGTAGGATCTATTTTGATTCCAATATACCCCAATATACCCCATCGGCACGGGATGTAGTGATAATTTATCATTTTCTTCTGAAAACACATAAAATCAAAAAATCTTTTGTTTTTAACTTATATCCAAATTATTAGTAAATTTGTTCCTTAAATTTAAAATCAAATTTTAATCAGTCAAGGCAAACGAGTGCACACTTCGCACTAATCATAATTCTGATATTAAAATATATGCAATATATTTTTCTTAATTGTTTTGATTATAATATTATATACTAATTTACTTTGTAACCAGATGTAAAAAATATATAATACGGATACACATTCTTTTGAAAATATATTATCCATTATAAATTTGTTGCACAACATGCCGTGAAGAATAATGTTCTATGATTTCAATAAGAATGTTTTTGGTTAGGCCCCCCCCATGTTTTTAAAAAAAATAATCCGTTATCACTCTCAGAAAGTTAAAGATCTTATATTAATATATGTATATTTATTCAATAAATATTTATATAAAATAAGTCTATTGCCTGGTGACTAAATATATACATATAATAAAATAAATTAGAAATATTTGTTTAGTAAATTGCATGTTAATCTATTATTTAAAGATATTAATAACGCTAGCTATAGAAAAAAAAACTGTTGGATTTAAAAATGTTTATGTTATTATGTTATTTTAATTTACAGGATGCGTAGTATTAATATATACACATATATATTTAACTGTTTATATATTAACGATACATAATATACTGTATTTTGCATGAAAATGGTAATTACAGCCTTCGCGAGTTGCTCTTCGCATAAATATTTAATAAAGTATGTATTCAGAAATTAAACCGATACGTTTGCGAAGAAGCGGGATAAAGCGCGATTTTTTCACAAACGAAAGAATTTTATTTAGCTTAAAATAAACAAAAATGTCTACAGCGGTCCACATCCCAGACATTTTCATTTGGATTCAACGACGCAAGGCAAGTATCCGTTTGCTGAAGAAATTTCGCTGGTGGGAAAGTATGTAATTTAGCCATTTTTCTTTACCCTCCACTGACATATGCCATACATATGAAGATCACAGAAAATTTTTCTCTCGCCAAGCGTTTTTTTTTGCTTGCGGAATAAATGGTCTCCCTCTTTGGGACTGGGGAAGTCAGACATTTCATCAAATTGACACGACGACTTTTCTCCCCATCGCCTTGCGGATATCTTCAATTTTGGATATATATTTGGTCCGTTTCAGAGACATATGAACAGCCACAGTCACCTCGCCCCGTAATTATTTACAGGAAAAATATATACGACAACATACATTCTAACGCACACAATAATATAGCATTTATCATAAAAATAATACTATAATTTTATTTAAATTTATTTAAAAATATAAAAAATATATAATAAATTAAAATAAAGTATATAAATGAAAATTTTAAGCATATTAATCAAACCGTGTAGTGCTTTCTATGTACAAAGATCCTTCGTTTAAAATTTCATTACTTTGTTGTCTGAGTGAATATATTAAATAATGTAAAAACAAAATATGTATAATCTTATTTTTAAACAGATTCATAATAATTCGTAATTATATTATATATATAATTTTTTTTATTTGAGTTTAATTTAAAATGTGTTTTTCCCACGTCAAGTCCGGATATCTAAAATAAAATCTGTTCTGAATCAGATTGTCCATCGCATTGTATACACGCTGAATGTTTTAATATGAACGAAAAGCTTTGCAGACAATTAATCTTGATAGAACAATCCCCGGTCACGAGGAGTTAAACCCTGGTTCACACTTTTCCGACCGAGGGTAGGTTTTTCGACCTTCAAGTCGCCTGGGTTCGACTCGATTTTCAGCGTATGGTATGTACGTCCTGTGTGAGCGTGTGTGTATGCATAATCCCATGGTAAGACTCTCGGTCCGGATAGGGTCACATTAAAACGGCCCTGGGCCTACCGCAAACATCGTAAAGCATGCGAAATGAAAGAGTGGCCAAGTTAACATAATATGTACAAATATAATAAATTAATTTGACCTAGATTGTTGTTCTTAGGCACTTATATATGTGTAGTTGCGTCGACGAGGCATTTTGTGATAATAATTATTTATTTATATATTTAACAAACCCATTCTATCGGTTAATAACTAATGATGTAATAATTTTAATCCTTTGTTTTAATAATTAAAAACGCTATGCCTACCAGACAAAATATTACGTTTCAATTATTTTTTACTCATCATAGTTTTACAAAAATTTTGTTGTAAAAAAATACATTTTACTTAAATTCAATGATATGAATAATACGACATCCTTGAGGCAATGAAAGCTCTGTCGCTTGTACCGCAATATTTATTCCGTGTATTATATTGAAATAAAAAATAAATATACTTTACAGGTCTTTTTGTGTAAATTCTGAAGAGCCATGTTGATTATTTAAAAATACATATTTTTGCCCTATTTTATTTTATCTATCCTTTAATTCAATTTCAATATGGCACAAAAATATTTATTACCATTATTATCAAAGCAAACTATGCAAAGCATAATAATATTAGTATTTATTTATATAATATTATACGATTGGAAATAATATTATTAGCAAAATATTTGTTATATAAATGCCAATATTTTACATAATGTCCGAACGTTTCATATTATTATTTGTTATATGGCGTATTGTATGCATATCTACTTAAAACCATGTCTATACATGCAGAATTGGGGAATTTGCATCATTGCGATTTTTAATAATTGTAACAATTATTTCAAATAACACTCCTTTTTACCTGCAATGTGATTATTAATAGAGATAATTATTACTACACTACACTAAACTACACAGTGGCTTTATAACCCTGGGGCGGGTCTTTGCCACCTGGAGGACACCTCCGTCTCAGTCCATGATGTCATGACTGTAGACAGACGTTCTCCAGGTTATCTAGGCTCTTCGAATACGGGACCAGCGCGGATTGTAACAATAATAATTAGACGAGGTTATGGCCAATTCGTATTTAATTCACGGTCTGATCGGGTGCTACAGCGGGGCCTCCTGTATACGTGCCAGATTGGCCTGGATAGCGGCCTGGCTCCTCATAGCTCCGTAGAATCTACAAAACTACGATTGGCCCAACCGCCATCGCCACCACGTCTAATACCGGCACGCGACAACACTCGACTATCAATTATTAGTATATAATATTATATTCGTAGCATAAACATAAATGTAATAATTAAAGTATATAAGGTCTTATATAACTGTTCAAAATATGATATTATTTAATTCCGAATTACAAGATTAATATATTAAAACCTCGAGTAAAAAATGATTAGCATAGAAAATTTAAACATTGGTTAGCTTAATTTAATTTTAGTTATTTTTAACAACATAATGGTATAGAAAATAATTTAAACCCAATAAATGAATTATACAAAATGATATTTATAAATATAAATATTTTAATTTAAAAAATAATACTAACGTCATGTCATATTTGTTATTACATTTATTAATATCTAGCCATACAAATTCACGGGTCCTGTTCAAATTTTAGAACTCGTTCTGGCTTCAAAGCAAAAAATGATATTACATATCCTTAGAAAATTGCAAGCCCTCGTAATTTAAAGCAGTTCTTAGTTAATAAATTTTCCTATTTTGTTTACTTCGTTACCTATTATTTTGTTATTGGCTATTATGGCATAAAATTATGTTCTTTTGGTATAATTAACACCGAGACGTAGACGTAACAACGCGTGAAATTGAAAATACATATATAAAATACTTGATTATAAGAATCGTGTTAATTATGTGAAATTTTAGTATTTGTACTTCTTTTTGTAGAGCAATTTAATATTTTAAATTACAATATTACAATTTTGAAATTTTTTTGCAAGAATAAATTTAACGAAACCAATATCATGCCTTTAAGCTAATCTTTCTTCGATTATTAAAATATGTATCGTTAGATACACATTCTTTATTGACTTCTGCGTATGTAATAATGTATGAAATTTTTACGAGTAACTTTCAGCGCGCAAGATTACGTCAGCAACGGTGCTCGAGAGGGTAGTTGAGCTCGTGTCCTCTCGTTTATGCTCGGGTCGTTTCGGCAGTTCGCCCCCTCTGATTCGGTTCAACGATGTCAGTGTGCTCCGAGCTTTCAGACGAATAGGTCCTCCTGAAAACGGACGTCCACGCGTGCATACATAACCTAAGTGATAAAAAAAAGTGACACAAATTCTCTCATAGCCGGGATTAATAGCTCAAATAACAATATTCTTTATGACAATGGTATATTTGTCGTGTGAGAAAGGTTAATATTGACATTAAGTGCATGTTTATAGAATTTTAAATTGAATCCTATATTTTGAATATCCTGTGACTGATGTGTGAATACAAGCCTATGGATAAGCGACTCATCATTGGATAGACTCTATAAAAATAAACTCGACCGAAGTAAGTTTTTTTTTTATTAATTATCATATATTAATGGTTTATATTTTTTTAAATTTATGCTGTGTTATTAATATTAAAATTATGTAGATGTATGTTAATATTCAGATTAAAATTATATTATGCGTAGTAGTTTATTATTTTTTTTTGCACAGCACTTTTCTAAAGTAGTCATAGTATATAAGTACATATCCATGTACATATATAAGTTTTCAATGGGTATAGAGCATGCAGGTTGTCGCATTGTTCCTTGACCTCCTTTCTTCAACTACATGTACCTTTTGTTGCTTAAATATTTTTTTAAACACGGCGACAACAATGCAAGACTATTTTGTGTAGAAAATAGCAATGCACAATTAATATGATATGAGAAAAATATTAAATATCATTCTGTATTTATCCTAGTATTATAATAAAAAATCAGATATGTTAAATTGAAATTAATATAAATGATATATATTATTTATTGATATATTGTTATAAAAATTAATAATATTTAAAAATGTATTTAATGTACGTGTCAATAATGTTCGTGAAATTCCCCGAAAAACGACTCTCGAGGCCGATATTAAGTTATTCTAATTTTTCGTAGTGAGGGGAAATGTAGGTTGAGTGTTTCATCACAACTCTCAGTCAATGGTGCTTAAATGTGAAATGTTTTTGAAAGCCCATTCGCTCGGAAAATAAATTTTTCAGAAAATTCTGACATTGACAATAATGGTGGCGCCATTATTCATTCGTACTCGCTTCATATCCGATTTTATAAGTTTCTTAAAATATTATTTCCTCTCAGTTGAATACGTCCGCGATGTCGCATTAGTACGCACAATGTGTATAAAATTGGCGCAGCATAATCTTATAAATATGAATATTCTAATCAAGAATAATAGAGCCATTAATATTTAATCCCATTTTGTCGGGATTAAGCAGCCCTTTTCTCGAGGGTATACGCCTTTTGTGGATATTGTACTGACGAACATGGAATATATTTTCTCTTTATTCATATTTAAAAACATTTTTCTATGGAAAAGTTTTATAAAGATGGCGAAAAAAAATCTTTTGTAATATTTAATACACTTTACAAAACAATACCATAGCCAAGGTCTCCATATATAATTATATAGATTTTTTTAGCATTTTTTCAATGGCCGACTCTATGTTGTATATACATAAGCACCCGATATTAATTTAATAACGCTTTTAATATTATTCAAGCAAATATTTTATTAAAAAAATTGATTAATGTATTTAATTTGACTCAAAACGGCTTTGTTTCGTACGAATTAATGAATTTATGAACATCAATCAAATCATGCAAATCCTATTCTTTTTGAATCATATTCGCTAAAATGATTTTATATCAAAAATATAATATAATAATATGTGATCTGAGAATAGTAGAAAGAAAATAATCTAGTTGTTATAAATTTTGAAATTTTTCATGTAATAATCTTGACGGAGTAGTCCCCAGGTCAAATTTAATCAATAACCTGTCTTCAGTAGCCAATGCAATGAAAACTCTTTTTCTGGGGGTAATAGAGCGGATTGTTTTAGCGTCGCCAAACAGTCTACGACAAAATCGTTCCATTTATTGAGCGTCTGATTCGAATAAAAAGCCAGTTCTGGACTCAATTAAAGCGAACCTGTGTTAAAATTAACCCATCGCGTGCCTCTGGTGATTGACAGAGCCTGAAAGCGAGGCTTAACAGCGTCTGCAAAACCGCTCACTTGTATACGAAAACATGGCCCTTATTTGCTCGGGTAATTTATTCAACATACAGAAGATTTGTACATAAATTTGAGGCAAAGTTGAAAACATAACGAACATACATACATGCGGCTGTTGATATTTGTTATGGACTGGGAAACGAGTCGGTCTCGAGCCGAGATGATTAGATTGCGGATGGTGTTTGTGATGTCGGCGCCTCCGGTTCGTTTCATTGTAATTAACGCAAATAGTAGGGGCCAAATCGAAATTTGCGCCTATTAAATTTACAATTTTCGCAGTTGTTGTGTTCTATCGCCATTGGCCGGAATATGGGGATTATTGTTAGGCATTGGAAGGAAGGTTTGCGGGTCGAATATGGAACAGAATGTTGAATCGTAAAATTTAATGGTGGAATTCTGATCAATTTCTCACTATCAATCATTTGTATAGCAATTTAAAATAATTACTGTTTAAAAGTTTGTATATATTTTAAATATGTAAAGAAATGCTTTAGAATATAAACATAATTGTATAAAACAAAAATGTGAAATGTGGTTGAAAAAATCTTTTTTTCGTGAAGCTCGTTACATAAGAAGGAATAAATAAATTCTAGTTATTAAACATTGTTAGGCATTGCATAGCATAAAAAATCGTATTTTTTAATCTTAATTAATTGTTTTTTGTATTTTACGCTACAAACAATCTTTTTAACTTAACATTTTTAACTTTTTAGGACAAACTCGACTTTTCGCACATTTTTTAAAATTCAATTATGTTTAAGATTTTTGTCGATAATGTAAAAATTGTTCGATACCATGCGGTCGAAAGATCTTTTATATCAGATTATCATGGATTGATGATCAGAATCAAAACGATGCCCCTGTGAGTTTTTTTAATTATTAAAGTTAAGGTTCTTAGTTTGCATGAAGATTAGAGACTATATTAAAAGAATCTAACACGGCGTTTCAAGCAAGTAATGGCTAGTTCGTCAAATTTAAATGAGGTATTTATTACATCCCATTAAATTGACTGAAAAATCGGCTGTGCAGATAAAGATGCTGTAAAATAATTTATTTCCTCGTTGTCCGAAATTATTGTAGATGAAATATTCAACGTAGACGAAACGGATTTATTTTGGACTAGTCGCACATTAATTGCCCCTAGACATACACCTTTTGAAAACCAATTACTATAGTTTCTTCGTGAGAGCTTAGTGGAAAGCTGGTGATTTAAAATTGAAGACAATGTTAGTTAATCAAAATCCAAGAGCATTTAAAAGAAATTATAAAGAAATATTTTCATTCATTTAAAAATCAAATAAAGAGTGTGGACTCTTCTTTAGAGCATTAAACATTCGCACACATTTTCAGGAAAAAATTGTGTGCGAAAGTCGAGGCCCGTCTTTAGATGCTTTTGGAAAAAAATATTACTTGATCTTAGATTCAACTAAAAATGACAAGATTAGACATTTTTTCACAAAATATTGTTTTTGAACAGTTTAAATATTAGTTTTACGCTGGAAATAAAATGATTATATTAAAAGTTACATTAAATATTAGGTTAGTATTCTAATAAATTTAATTATACAAAGTTATATTAAAACAAATACTATGACGATATTATGAACATTATTATTATATTATTATTTAGCGAACTGGAAGATTGAAAAGAAAAAAATATTGATATAATAAATGCGAAATGTTGTTGAAAGTAATAAAATAAACTTTTTTATAATAAAATTAAATAAACTAAATATTAATTTAAGTTTTACTTTGTATAATATTATTATATGTATTACTCCCCAGTGATTATATCATTATTAAGTAGAAGACCTTGATTTCTATATATATTTGATGTTCAAGAATGATTTATATACCACTTTTAGTATAATATAACATTTTATGAGGTTTTAAATGAATATAAGTGCATCCAATTACAACAGGCGTGTTTGTATGTAAATTATTTAAAATGTTATAAGAAAAGTTGCGTGTAATAATCATGAAAAAATACACGCTACCGATTGTTACTCGATAAGAAAAAGAGTTTTTGGTTATAATTTCATCCCGGAATAATATATTACAAGATTTTTTTAGGAATTACATGCTTGAATGTTGTATTGCACGACTGATAAACAATATAGAGTAATATTACAGTCGTTAACAGCTTGCATGATTGCATAGCGTGTCATTCTTGCAGGGGTCGTGACCACACTTATAAAGCTATTCGATTTTTTGAAAATTAATGTCATTAGGAGGTCAAGGACCACGTCTATCATACTACGTAATTTCAAAATTACGTAAAAAGTAACACGACCATTATTACGTTGGCCACATAAAATAAATCTTCAGAATTTTAAGAGGATTTAAAATTTATTTGATGTCGGTTAAATGTGAATGTTTCGGATTAGTTACTCAACGGCTTATTTAAATTAAATATGCGAAAAATTTAGATACGGTAAGCTGGCTATTGAATTTTTTTTTGTTAAAAATATATATATATAGAATTGTTGGAATATGTAAAATAGCTCGTCGAAATAAAAGTGCGTGCCTACCTCCGATAAAGCTGGCGCTCGCACCCAATTGATAGAGTCTAACGGAGGCCCGGCCTGGTCCAATATTTGGATCGTGAATTTCGGTTCCAAATTCCATTTGTACACAACTTCTCGTTTTCAAAGTATCAATCACGCCACAGTTGATGGAGGACGGGAATGGAGAGAAGAGAAAGCCGGTGAAAAACATTTTCCAAAGCAATATCGCGCCCGTTGAGCGGCAGATTTGCGAGCAATTACATCGAGACCTAATTTTGTAATGTTCCTGTCGTCAAAGCCTGTAATATTCGTCGGAATATTGGGATTGGTATGGGTATTTAAATGAAATCTGACGGGAATTATTGAACGCTACCATGTACACAAGAAAGCTGTACATATACGAATATTATACTTAGATAGACATTATTATGTGCGCTTCTGCTTATGAAACCAACGCTTTACAATTTAATCAAATACAATTTGAAAGGTAAAATTGTCAGTGAAATATTTTCCGGACAGATCCATCCTAGCACTGATCGTTATTCTCTTACGATTATTACAAAAACCATAAGAGTAATCATATGTTAACATATTATTATATATGTGATTATGACATATAATTCTTAAGAAAATAACGATGTAAAACTACACCGCATTTTCATTAGAGATACTATTACTCTGTAGGTAATATCTTCGTAATCTCTTTACATACGTTATAACTAACAATGCTTATAATATGTGATGATAAAGATATCAAATTTTAGTACAGTGATATATTATTAAAATGTTATTTAAAATGAAAATAACAATATTTTCGTGTATTGTATAATAATTTTTATATTAAAAAAAACTGTTTTAAATATGTGTTTACCTAATCAACGTTTTCAAATTTATTACGTCTTATTCTCTATTCCAAGAATCTGAATTAGAATCAATCTTGAAAAGAATATCTGGCAAATAGGATGGATGATTACAAACGATCCGTCGCGGCGGCTCAAAAAAAACTTCTCGCGGCATGAGTCACTAGTACGTTTCACTCGCACTTGAAACATAGTATCGAATGCGAGCGAGTAAAAACATCAATTGCGGACAATGATTATTTTATTATTTATTCTTAAGACGTTTTTATACAAATACAAAAAGTTTGTGACATGTAGGATTTACATTAAAAGAGTATATAATTATCGAATATAACCAAAAACCTGATAGTCCAAATAAGCTACCTACGCAATAAGATAAACGATCAAGCAATATTCATGGGAAATTATTTTTTAATTTGATCCTTTACGGCAAATATTTTCTTGAATTATGAATCGTAGATAGCCGGGATCCTGATAAAAAACGCTTTTTTTCTCAATATATTGATTACAGTGAACCCTTCTATAACGTTCAGATAGGGACCACGCTATAGAAAAAAAACGCTTTAGAAAGTTAGGCAGCCATACAAAATTTGGGGTTAGGTTTTTTTAACTTTCTTTGCGATTTGAAGCATATCAAACATTTCACCTATTTTTATATTTTTATATTTTCAATGCCGCTCCTGCCGAGGGAACGCTATACAAAAACCGCCGCAAATGCTATAGAAGTGAACGCTATAGAAGGGTTGACTGTATTTTTAAAGTTTTATTGATTTTATTTCTCGATCCTACCAAAAACGTAATACTATAAAGCAAACGCTTCTCTTATTGCTCTTAATATTCCTTGCTCACCGCCATGTCTTGACTAAAAGCCTTGTACCAAATATTGACCAAAAAATAATGTAATAAATTGTTTAGTTTAAATAATGATTATTTAATACAGCATTGGAGTAAGACGTATAATACAATTTAGTAAAATAATATTAGTAACTTAACAAAAAACAATTAAATCAAGCTCTATTTATTGATATCCGCTAAATTATTTAATTTCTAATAACAAACTTTGACAATAAAAATGGCTTTTAAGAAGCCAGTTTGATATTCTATGTGTCGGTGTGAAAATGTATTCTCGCAATCGGGTCCCGCATGTTTGTTTGCTGGCTGGCGGAAGTGGCTGTGGCCAACTGGATGTCTCCGTCGGATATCCTGGATCATTGCCATCTTCAGCCACTTCTAGCTCACCCACTAACACCTGTCTCAGCTTTCGTTTTATACCGTTCACCTCTGCGATTTCAAAAGCATCTGCTCGGATTTATTATGTAACTGTTGCGTCCGGAACACTTTACAATATCAAAACGTCGTTTGGTTACACGAAATGTATGCACTTGTGATAATGGCCGCCTCTATTACTATAATAGTTCTAAGTTTATTGACTACATAAAGCGGGGTGTAATGTGCACTTTCAAAACACACGAATGCACTTGGTCGCACAATCTTAAGATACCGCGCATAATTGCCATCGTAAACATGTAACCGTAAATAATAACAATAATGAAATAATCGAAACCGGATTGTTTTTCTTTTGCGACATTTTTATTATAAGGACAATTTTATTTCAGATAAGGAACATTTGTAATATCTAAAACGGGATTTTTTAAATTGTGTTTGTCGACCCTTTGGGGATTAATTTTGTTGAATATCGTGACCCTGGAAGTTGACAATAAATAAATGGCTGTAATGTGTGTGGTTGTTTGCAGGAGGCGAGGGACGAGTGGGAGGCGGGCGCGGGGGCGGCATGGGCCCCGCAGCGCTCCTGCTGCTGTGGCTGCCGCCCGCAATGCTGACTCCACCCACACCCACCAACGGTACAGTACCAATTTATCTCAATTATAACCCAATCATGTCTAGAAGAACATATGAAAAAAAAAATGATTTTGATACCAAGTCATGAGACTTCACGCCCACCATCTTGAATTGACTTCTGATGTGACAATGAGTAACATCAGGTCCCCTTAGTTAAATAAATCAAGAAATAATAAATCCTAATCTAATAATATAATATCTCTGTCTTGGGTTATTCGAAGAATCATTTTGTTTTTTTCCAACAGAGGACTTAATTGTATTTTTTCACAACCAACTTTACACTTAAGCAAGGATAATCATAATCATTATATATTTTGACAGCTGATATAGCAAGGCTTGCTTGTGAAAAAGTCCGATTGATTCTACGCAGTAGTTTTTGGTCGGTAGTTGAAGCTGAATTGATGCAAACCGGTGAATAACAACTCGTGAGATCTCCGAAAGGTTAAATTTATCGAATTCGATCGATCATGATCAATTGAATCGCCTAGGTTTAATCTTAAGGCTCGACTTATGGGTACCTCTTACGGAAAGTCAGTCGCGTTGACGTCTGTGATTTGCTTCTCAAACGTCAAGAAAATTATCCATTTTTGAAGCGCATCATCACTGGGGACGAGAAATGGGTTGTTTACAACAATGTTAAACGCAAAAGAAAATGGAGAAAAAAGATGAATCGGCTCAAAGCACTTCGAAAGACGATATTCATCAAAAAAAATGATGCTATCTATTTCGTGGTATTTCAAAGGAATAGTATTTTTGAGCTTCTACCGGACAACACAGCGATCAATTCTGAAGTGTACTGTCATCAGCTAGACAAATTAAATGATTCACTTAAACATAAAGGTGCAGAATTAATCAATAGAAAAGGCGTAGTGTTCCACTAAGATAATGCAAGACCTCATTCAAGTTTGTTAGCTCGTCAAAAGCTTTTACAGCTTGGATGAGATATACTATCACATCCACCATATTCTCCAGATCTGGCATCATCTGATTATTGTTTGTTTCAGTCTTTACATTTTTTTAAACGGTAAAACTTTAAATTAGGTCAAAAATCACCTGGATCATTTTTTTGTTAGCAAAGAACAAAAATATTATGAGCGTGGAATCATGTTCCTGCCAGAAAGATGGCAAAAGGTATTGTGGACCAGAATGGACAATATATAATTATTAAAATATTTATTCACTATAAGAAAACCGTCTCATTTTCATGAAAAAAAACGAAATTATTTTCCGAACAATCTGATAACTCTTATATTCATTAGCGATAATGCATTGATATGATTATTTCCGACTATGTTATCACGGCTCTCTAGTCACTTCAAGGTAGTTGCCGGGATTGTTCCTCCAACTGTTTCGCTCCCAACTCTAGTTCTACAACTCATCTACTGAACTAGGTCACAGACCAAACTGTTCTAAAGGAATGTCACAAGCTGTCGACCGTTTTAATTGTCATCAAGGCGCCTTGGGAAAAGCTCTCGTTCTCTGGTCAGACATGCTATTCATCTACGCAACAAATTACTGCAATACGTATGTCCATTAGCGAGGCCCATGTAATGCAAGACAAATGGTAGTCGCTTCATTATTCATCCGCAACTTTAATGCGAAATGATTGTAAAATCCATTTTAAACACAATCAAAATACATACACGTTTTTTTATTCTACAACAAATTTTAATCTCTATAACACTAATTTATGACAAATCTAGTTAATTGCGATAACGATTTGATAACTACACAGTGCGAAAATTTGTAAAATTAAAAAGCATAATTAACCTAGCGTATTCTACATTTTTCCATGTATTAGTATAGTAACAGTAGACTTGTTATGAAAATAATCACAGTATATAATAATTTCTTAAAATGATCATTTAATTTGATATATCAGTTACCAGTTCGATGATAAAGTACGCCAAACAAAGTATTGACATTTTGTGTTGCTGAAATGCAAAAACATTTTTATATAACAGTTAAATATTAATTAATATAAGGGGTTTGTGTTTTGGGTACGTATTTTTCCATACTATTTTTTATTTATTTATCAATATTATTTTTGTTTACATTACATATTCTTGTCGTGGCAGAGCTTTTTCCATTCTGTAAAGCAATTCTGGAATGCTAAATTTCTAGAAAACCTTTCTTAACCTAAAAAGTCGCAAAAAGGGAAGAAAAACAATAAAAGGCAAACACAGGTTGAAGGATCATACCGGTATTATTTTTGACAAAAAAATATAATAAAAGTAAAAATTGTCAGTGACACCAAAATACGTAAAACATTTTTAACAGCCAATAATAGAGAAAGCATTCAATATCCTAACAAATATCGGGGACAAGTGTAACAGAACAACAAAAAAATATTGAGATTACATTTAACTTTTTTAATCAAGTTTTATACAATTACCTAAAATGCATGTGAAAAATAATAAAATCTTGTATAATAATTTAAGTTGAATTACACGAGTAATGTTTTTTTAAAACTGTGACATTTAATAAATATTTAAATAGTGGATATTTATTTATTTATTTGATTACGATGGATAAATAGCATAACATAGAGATCTCAAAGTGCCATTCATCCATATAAAGATTTGATAATAATTCTAAAGACTATAAAGATGCAATGGGATCGAGTGTCACACACTAATATTCTCCTAAGTGTTAAACAATACAGGTTAATATTGTTTCAGTTGAATTGAAATTTATATTATTTGTTTTAAAATTATTTATTTAAGGAAAAATTGATGGTATTAAAATAATTAATTTTAATGCTCCAAACTACCTACATACATATTTTTTTAAAACATGCGGAGGAAATGAATCTTTTCCTTTTACATAGCCCCTAGTCAGTGTTATAAAGAATTCTCTAAAATCATAGTTTTCGCTGGTTTTACATTGGTTAATATTGGATATCATTAATGTGTTCCAAAAGAATATTTATTGGATTCCTACACAAGATTTTGCCAATATTTATAATCTTTGAGACACAGGATTTTAAAAAAACTGGCTGTAATAATGAATAGAAAGAAACTATAATCTATTCAAATTTTACATATTAACATGTTGGTCTTCTCAGATAAAGTAAAAAACAGCTGTATGTTACTACTATAACGTCTATAAGTGAAGGGGATTGTTAGGCAGTTCCCATGTTTTCAATCGACTGAGATTAATAGTCTAAGTTTCACGTTTTTTTTGTTGATATAGAAGTGATAAAATTACATATTTTGAATAATACCGAAAAATATTACATATTACATGTATATAAACGAAAAAAGGAATAAAAATGATATTTGTGTCTGAATTATAAATATTACTGTTATTTAATCGTAGTGTTTCTAATAAGTACGGTTTTAGGGAAAGGAATTTAATCACGAAGGAAGGAATAAATTGGATTGTAATTAGCCACAGAGGAAATAGATGGGTAAATAGATTTAAATTTTTGAGGATTATTATAGAAGGGGATTGCATATTTTTTTATTTGTTCGGGAAGTGTGAGGGTGATGAGGCCTGTTCTGATTTCTGCATTTCTTATAAACCATGGTGCGTTGGTAATGATTCTGAGTGTCTAGTTAATTTTTGTCTGTATTTTTTTGATTAATTTAGGGGCAGCTGAGCCCAAGATTTGGGATGTATAAAGTATCTGAGGTCTAATAACTGCGGTCTAAATTAATAGTTTATGTTAAAGGAATGCGTGAATGTGTATTGTAGTATTGTTTTATGTAACTACCCTTTATATAGTTGTATCTAATGAGAAAATAAAAAATATTTACATTCATATTAGCGATAAAAGTTACTTGAATATATTATTTACAAATTTCTAATATATTAATTTAATATGAAAAATATTGACTTATACTCAATTAATCCATAATGATTTTTTTAAGGTTTCCAAAACAATTGTCAGACAATTCAAAACATATGGAATCTTTTTCAATTGAACAAATGACAATGATATGGCAGTTGCACGAAGAAAATACAAAGAGCTTGGCCACAGCTGTATCAAATTTTCACATTGTTCATCAAACTTATTTTAACTTGCAATAAAAAGTATATTGTTGCAAATTTGTGGTATGTAAAATAATAATAATTGATCATTTTTAAAACTATTTTTGATTTTTTTCACATGGTATTAGAGTCTAAATAAGTAATTAACTATATTATCAATAACCAATACTAAATTACATATAAAACAATAATAATAAAAGCAGTAAATTTACAAACTATTATATGTTTCCGTATAATTAAGGTAAAAAATATATTATTAAATATCAAAATAATATTTTATGTCATTATCGTATATTATGGAAAAAATAATACATATGTATATCAAGTACAATTGATCGTTCGTTAAGTCCCACTTATTGAAATTAGGAACAAAGAAAAATACTTGAAAAATCCAATTACGTGATATTTATTTTATTTTCAAAAAAGTATTAGAAATGTTTTATTTATTTTGAAAGATACTTGTGTAAGATATAATGAGATAATACAATTATAAATAATATATTATACAAAATTCATTGTATTATATTCATAAATAATTTGATTGATTGTGATTTTTTTTAAATGATTCGTTATTTGAAGTAGATAAATCAGCTGATAAAGCTTTAAATTGAATGTATGTAATTAGTCTGTAAGAAAATATTTTTTCTAATAATTAGAAAGAGATCTTATATAATAAAACGAAGATAAGACTCAGATTTTATTGCAACCATACCTGATTCAAACAACATTGACCTAAAAAAGTTTTTACTTTGTGTTTAGCTAGATATTTTGTGAGTAATACATTATTGTAATCTTGCTAAACTAATACAACAATAACGTATGATGTAATTAATAAGATTAAGATCAGTGTTCGTAAATAAAATTAGAAAAATTACCCATTGAATTATGAACAAGATTGATTTAAAAGTTTTATTCATATGTGATTGGATTTTATTTATTCTAGAAAAAAAAATCGTTTATGGAGAATATTTTTAAACAATAGTTAAAACTATTTTATAAAATGACATCGTATTTCATTTGGATTTCATAAATGAAATTTCAGCACATATAAAAATAATTATAAAATACAATTTGTGGAGCTAGGTGTATCAATAGAAAAGCACATAAATTCGTTTCGTTTTATTGTTCGTTATGAAAGGCAACGTCAAATTTTATTACATTTATTTGGGCGGATCGCGTGCTCCTTCAGCATTTTCAGACTGTGGCATTAGCTGTGAATATATAGCGGTCGCTAAATATGCCACAAATTAAAAATGTGGCTAATATATAGCACGGGAATTTAAATGTTCGATAAGCTAAAATTAAATGCAAAAGCTGCCTTTTTTGTCTAACTTTTGTAACACTTTCCCAAACGAAACGAAGCGAAACGTTTGACGGAAAATCGTATTAAACTTCCATGCGGAAATCCGAGATGGTATCTTCTGGTACTGCTGCCAGAAGTAAACAACTTTTGCTAGTTAAAGCAACTTTTTGGATGATAACATGTTTAATATACGTCCGATATTATTATTAACGACCATAGTTTGTTTCAGATATGTTATGTAATTTTTTGCACGCCACCGGAACTCGAATATGTGTGTCGATGTAATGCAGCGTTATTAAATAATGAATTAACTTCGTGCATACAAATTGTTTTAATATTATATTTTAGGGAGAAATATGTATTTGCGATATATTACGGTATCAAAATATAAAATTTTATAGAGCACTTTGGGAACATCAACTTGTATACGCAAGCATTTTTCAAACAACCACAGGAAAAATATGCAAAATAGAAAATGTATCTATAGCAATGGTACACACTGATTTTATACCGCACCAAAATAAATTTGATTTGCAAATTTGTGTAAGTAGATTTCCGTATCATATCACCTATGAAACTGACCTCATCTTGGAGGCAGTGAATTTGCATTTTCCCCTTTGATATCCAGCCTTTCTCTCTCTTTCTCTCTCTCGATATATACCCGAGCATAGTTACGGGTTATAGTTATAAACTTGACGTAGATGATTTATCGTATTACCTCATAACAAAGCTAAACTTGTTTTGAAGCTAATGTTTAATCGATCCTAAAATAAGTTATCGAACATCAAACGAGCAAATCTAAGCAAAATCCTCCATAAATTAGGTAAAGCCGTTTAATCCGGAGCGGTCATTAATTACGTCGATATTACATTTTGTCAAGATTTTCAGTAGTTAAACGCTTAGGTTGTTTGCGAGATATCTCTCTTCGTCGGTAACTTTGTTTATTTTCAACTTTCGTCTCGGTGCCGCGAAGAAGACGCAAACTTTAAAGCCAACCATCTGCCTCTGCTAATTGATGGGGAAGGAAGGAAGACGGAATGCTTCCAGTAATTATAACAGTTTTCCGTCGATGTTTAGCATTATGCCACCGGCTTTCAGTTTTCGGACGTATAAAATTTTGTGGCTCCTCAAAGTGTAAGATCTTTTCGGTTATTTATTTCCATTACGTAACTTTTTCCCTTTTCGCCTTTTAAAATATTGGGCACTTAGCCGCTGAGGTCCAAAGGGTAGTAGAGAATCTATGTGCGGGGGTGGTAGCTGGGGTATCTACACATTCGTGTTTGAAATATATGACATATTTTACCATTTATTAAATCGTATATATATATAAATTCAGTATTATATATTTAAAAATCAGCATAAGCACCTTTACGACATCGATACGCATTAATATTAATAGTACTCACAGTTCGAGTGTACAATAAATTATATTATTCATGAAAATCCAACAATAAAAAATATTTTTTATGAGAATATGAAATTTTATTAATATTACGCCATTAATATGAAAAGGTAATGTCGACGTAAAAATTATTTTGGGCTAGCGACGAAAATTATATATACACAATTATTCTATTGATAAATAATTGTAATATTAATCCATAGTAAAGCATAAGTTATGATTTAAATATTTTTTTCAATAATGTATAATATTATTACCATAAACATTCTTTCTCATTTAAAAAAAATCAGTCCTAAATCGTATGAAGGGTAACTGTGATTCTATTATACTTAAATAGCTTAATCTAGCCGTGCCGATGGAATCTATTAAGGACCCCATGTTTTTGATTAAACTCGAATAACTTCTCTAACCTAACTAATCTTTTAATATAAATTCTACATGTCACAAACTCTTTGTAATTATCTAAAAAAGTCTAAAAATTAAATAATCATTTATCTTTATTTTCCGCAAGTGCAAGAAAAAAATTATTAAACAGTTGTGACAGGCACGATGTTTTTTTTCGCTCGCATCCGATACGAGTCAAACGAACTAGTGACACGTGCTGCGACAATTCAGTAGTCAGTAGTCAGGAGCGTATCCTCAGGCTACGGCAGAATATCGCCGAGTTACGTGTCATTTACGCGTCATATTGATTAGTAGAAAAATCGACCAAATTCTGAAGCATATCATGAAAACTATTTTTATTCTGAAATTGAAATGTTTAAAGTCTGTTTTCCATTATAATTAGACCCCCTTCAGACTACGCGGTTATTTTCGAGCCATCGTGGCGGATAGGTTTTTAATATTTGCTTAATTCGATCATTTTCAATGAAAATTTGTTTAGTGAACTAATTTACTAAGAAATAATTAAAATTTACAGATTTTAGTTATAAGTTTTTTTTTAGAATAATATGTGTAGTTTAATTTGTAATACACAAATATTTAAATAATATAATAACCTCTACATAAAATTTCTAACTTTCATTAACGAATTTGTATCCAGCTTTATTTTTTCTTAACACAGTTTTAGTTCAGTCCGTTTACGCGTGATAAATACAAGGAAAATATACTAAGAAAAAAATCTACCCGCGCATCAGATTATTTTTATTTTTTCATTACAAAAACATTGGTAAAAATAATTTTAATATTTATCAAGAGAGGTAATCAATTTTCGGTAAAAAAAAAAAATTATTTTTAGTCGTATTGATAAATACGTAGATTTTCGTAATGTGCAAACCAAATTCATAAAAAAAATCGAAAGAATCCTGGTTCCGCGGTCATAAAATCAGCAATTTGTTGCATTTATTTTCAAAAGTTTCTAGGAAGGATATGATGTACAAATTTTTAGAATGCTGTTTCGAGGTCTCCAGTAGTAAATTGATAATATTTTTTTTAAAGAATGAAATGAATTTGGACAGTTTCTTAGAATTCAGGTAATTGAGATTCTGTAGAAAGATGTAGGAAAAAAAATACAAATACAGAAACACATGGTTACCGTGTGGTCGTGGGAATTCATTAGTACGTGTCCCGAGTATTTAGCGTTTTTTCCAAATTTCCAAATTTCAATTTAGCATGGATATTATACAAAGGAGCCGTGTTCTAAAGTATGGATTTATTCAAACAAGGCGCCAGGAGTTTGTGAATAAAATAAATCTGGAAGTAATCACTTTATTTTCCATCGATATAAATTATTCTTATGATATTTCCATATTTTTTTATTTAAAAAATAAACAAGATGAGAATCTTGTTTATTTTTGACAATTGATTCAAACGTATGCGGCAACTCATAATCAACGTTCCCTGAAAATTTCATCGAATTATGTGGACTGGTTTAGGATTTATTACAGTTTTAACTAAGGAATAGGTTTTTATAAGTTTTTGTGACTCCGGGTATAGTTCCGTGCGAAATTAGCGGACCGTAATGGAAATTAAAAAAAAAACAACTTAAATTAAACAAATCAATTTTGTACATCATTTCAAAATCTCAAAGTTAACTAAAAACAACAAATATTATAATTTAGACGAATCATTTGCTCTAACATGATTCTTAGAAACATAATATTGATAAATGTGTTTTCAATTACGCTTGTTGTTACGTCCTAGCATTTTTTTTTTTTTTTTTTGTAAAAAAGTACATAATACTTTTTCACAAGACTTGCAATTTACTAAGAGTATGAAACGGCATTTTTTACTCTTGATTCCAAACTAGAACGAGTTTTAAAAGTAAAAAGCCCTGCAGTTTTTTATAGCTGGATATCAAAAAATGTATAAACAAGTAGATAACAGCAAAATTCAATAACATAGTACATAATAGAACTATTTTTATTATTTCTTTTCCTAATTAAAGTATATTTGTAATAAAAATATATTTGAATTTATAAGTGAATATAACTTTGAACATGATTTTTGGTGAAACGTATTTATCGTGTAAAAAATAAGTATATAAAATATTTACATTGAGTGGCAAATAAAACCACAGAATGTAATTTTTGTTAAATACTAGTTTTTAAAGTCTAGATTTAATGATTAACCAACCGTTTTAAAATAATTGGTAAAATATCTATTTTTTTACCAATTTATCTTCAAGGGTATTTATGTTATTTTAGATTTTTATAAACTTTTATAACAAAATAGTTATTTTTCTGTATATTATTGATATTAGATGATCTCGGACACAATGAAGATTGGCAACAACTGTGGTACAATGGTTTCGAAGATTTTCAAAAAATGGATCCGCCGTTGGAGAACAATACCATCACCAACGTCACCGCCCAACTTGGATCCACAGCATTTCTACACTGTCCTGTCAGGCAAAAAGCCGATCGAGGGGTAAGCTGATTTAAAATAAAATGCTAAAATTCAGGTAAAATTAAACAAAAGAGAGGGATTTAAATTTAAAAAAAAATCGCAGTTCCAATAACTCACGCCGACATTAAATTCAGGGCTATTCCCGCACAAATGCGAATACTTTAGCAAAAACAATTATCAGATTTTGTGGATTTCTGAAGGCATTTATTTTTTTGCACAATGTGTCCGCGGAAAAAATTTCAAAGGTTCAGAAATTACGTTATTTTTTCTAACAATAAAACGAGCCTTGCAAAAATATTTTTACGATGGCGTGAAAATTCCTCCTGAAATGTTGCTGGTTTTATTTTTTCACAATATGTTGGCGCCGCTTTAATGGCGGCCGAAAAATAAACGTACCGCAAAAATAGTTAAGCTGAAAAATACAAATAATTATCCGAATCGATTATTATATACAATATATTTATTTATGAGGGCCAATTTTATTGATCACGTGTGCGGTGATGTTTTTCTTTTTGGCAACTTATCGCTTTTTTCTTATCAGAAACTAGCAAAGTCTCGCCGGAGAATAACTGGCAATTTAAAGATATTTTTTATCTCTATTTTCGTTTTATAACCCCTTTTATGTTTTCAGCAAATAACATGGGTGAGAAAGAGAGACTGGCACATCCTAACATCGGGCATTTCCACGTTCACCAACGACGAACGTTTCCAGGTTATAATTTACTCCTTTATCTATTCTTCTCCGCAAGAATAATTTTCGTTTCCCTCGCAGCTAATGCAGAGTTATGTAAAATCCCCGGAATAAGCATAAGTTTCCGGGGAAAGGGAGGGGAGCGGAAATTATTAAATGTTCGGGAACACACATTTATTTTTTATAGCTTTCAGCAAACGATTTCAGGACTGTTTCTTTGTTCGCAGATTCTTCACGGGCAAAGTTCAGAAGACTGGACACTACAAATCAAGTACGTCCAGAAGAGAGATAACGGGACATACGAGTGTCAGGTACGTGACCCATTGACACACCATCCACATCCCGTGCTACACATAAACTTGCACAAATATTTTCCACAAAAAAAATGTTGCAGATAAAATAAAACTGACGGAAATAAAAAAAAGTTTGTCGTAAAACAGGGATATATATCATTTGGAGAATAAATGCCGAACGTATACGAGAAGGAGCCAATAATGTACACGTATCCGCTCAGCGCGTACATATCTGAGCCGTAAAAAGAAATCGTAAAATAATCTCAACTAGCCATGAACCTGTATATTATATTATATATAATTTATTAATTCAGAATATATTTAAAAATATTACGTGAAATCATGAATATTCAGAAAATCTTGGCAAACAAATCGCCCCGTGTTCCGGCGAACAAATATAAAAGAGACATAAGGAAGTCATAGAAAATTCCGAATGGAATGATTTCCATACTTTTCCAATTCTGACACGTTGACTAGGAAATACCGACATAATACACACCGTTGCCCTAGTTCTTGCTCGAACCTTGGGTTCAATTATCATATCCGATACGGGTAAAATTGGGATATCGAATCCTAGAACGAAAATAAAATGGTATTTCGTACAAATTAGAGATATATGGCGTTATTTATTAAAGCGATATGATCAATCATAGACATTATTTGTCGTGATAAAAATGTGTGTAAGGTTAAATTTTTATATTTTCATTTTCCCCTTCAACTTTGTCGGAAAGCTTCAGGTTTTTCTCTCGCTTTTGCTGACGTACGGGGCTCGTGTTACTTGAGATTTGATCCGTTTCAAGAGCAAATCATAAATCATGACGTTCGTAATTTCCTAGATGTGTTTTGCTTGTACCTGAGACAGAAGTATTTCCAAAAACTCTATTTCAATATAATTTGTGGAAGCAAACATTTCCGGAAAATGTGACGTCAATGCGAAAATCGTGACAAGTTTTAAAATGTTAATATATTATTATAAAAAAAACTTTTGTGTGTACTAATGAATATTTAATCCACAGGTGTCGACGGGATTAGGTCTACTGTCTCATTATGTAAATCTGAATATTGTTGTCCCTGAAGCATTCATACTCGGTTCTGGGGAACATCACGTGGATACCGACAGCGTTATCAACCTCGTTTGCATAATTGAAAAGGTAAAGTGATTATTTCTATATAAATATGATTATATTATGTTCCAAATAAATTAGTATTCACAAATAAAACAATTGATAAATTAAAATATTTAAAACGAAATTTAGCAAATAAATAATTCCATTTAATTTCCGCTAAATAATACAAAATTGTACAAAATATTATTATTTAAAAAATAATATATATTGTATCACTGTACTAAAAAAAATAATTATTTGCTTATTTACTTAAAAAATATACATGCTCATATACATGCTACGCAAAAATATATTTACAATCATTATCTATTACTCATAATTGAAAATACAAACACCGTTTTTTAAAATCCATTCGGTATATTTCGTTTAAAAGGCTTCTGCGCTATGAATTATATAGTTGCAAGTTTTTTCGATGATTCTCTAATTTTTTTGATTATTTTCTTTGTCGAAAATATAATTCTATCCATCTTAAGTAGGTTATTTTCAAACTTTGAGACTAAAATCGGTGCGAATAAAATTGTCTCATACGTTTCAACTATGCTTTTGTTGAGTTGGTAGCAAGCAATACCTAAATAAAAAAGTAAAATATATTGTCTGGCACGTTCTCCGAAAGTTTTTAGTTTTGATAATAAATTATTCACAATAATAATAAACTCATGATTCGGAAATAAGGCGAATAGTAATATATAGAGATTTGAGATAGACCGCGGTTTGAGACAAGATGGCGCTCCAGCATGTTTGTTGTTTAACATATCATTCGAAGGTGTAATAAAAGACTCCGACGTTGAAACAACTGGCACCATTCTTAATAAATCAGTGCAGTTTCTTGCCTATGCGAAGAACATATACATTGTGGCCAGATGTCGGGCGGCTCTCAAGGATGCATGCCAGCAATCAATGAGAGCGGCAATTGCCATAGAACTAAGGATCAACGAGACCAAGACAAAATACATGTCCATATCCCAAGAACAAATCCTTAAACCCCCTGAGAGTCGAAGTGTACAGCTTCGAGGCCGTCCAGGAATTCACACATTTCGGCTTACTTATTATAAATACCAATTTGGAGTTACAACAAAGAACCATGCAGGCAAACCGGTACTACTTTGGACTTCAAAAGCATCTACGATTGAGATTCCTCTCAAAGAAGACCAAATTGAAGCTCTACGAGACCCTCATCAGGCCTGTTCTAACATACGAATCTGAATGTTGGGCTTTGACAAAACAAGATAAGCGACAACTAGATATCCTGGAGAAGAGGATTCTAAAACGACAATTTCGAGTTGTATCTGTAATGGCGTATCCGAAGCAATGAGAAGCTTTACATGACTTTCAGCAGGTCCGTTCTAACATACAGATCTAAATGTTGGGCTTTGAAAAAACAAGATGAGCGACAGGGAATAGCGTATCCGAAGCAACAGGGAGCTGTACTGATTATACAAGGATATACCTGTAACAGCTGTCGTCAGAGTGGCCATATTCAGGTTTGCCGGTCACGTGTCAATGATGCGGGACAGTCAGCCACCGAAAAGGTTTAGAGTTAACAAACTTTCCTATTCCCGGAGGAAAGGAAGACCAATTCTAAGGTAGCTGGACTGTGTACAAAGGGATACTGTATCATTAAAACATACCGGAAAAAGGAACGACGTAGCGGCAGACCGGATAAAACAGAGAAGGGTGTTGGATAAAGACAGGGCTCTACAATAGGACTGTTGCGCCTATGTTGGTGATGATGATAGTAATATAGAGAAATAAAGTACAAGTTTGTGCCACTTGTCATATATTTACATCAAAGGCCAACCGTAAAGATAATATTTTCTTTTTGCTATCCAAATTTTTAACAAAATATTGTTCAATTATTACCATTTCAAATTTCGCTAATATTAAATTACTGTTTTCGCAAACAAATTTAATATATTTTTTTTAAAATTAACATGTGGTATTAATTTATGAATATAAATTAAAATATGTACTCGTTCCTATATAAGGTTTTTTTTATTAATTGAGTTTATCAGGTTGCTCGTAATATCTTAAATTGCCGAACCCCAAAAATAAGCTTGTAGTTTCGTGGAGGTTGCCAAAGAGATCTGCTAGTCTGGGATTCAGCCAGCACTTAATGCGCTAAAGACATTTTTTTTGCTGAGAGTAAAATATATAAAAAACGATTTCCTCAAGATCGACCTTTATAAAATCTTCATATTGCAATAAATAAAATATTAAAAGACGATTTACTAAGAAAACGCAATTATCACATTAAAATATAATAGATATAACGATTTTTACCTAAGAATACATAATAATAAAAAAAAAAGACCTGATTTGTTTACATAGAAATAGTTATTATAAATAGAAATTCATCATTTAAGCAAAATGATATTGATGCACACGTAAGATTTTCACAGTTTTAGAAAATATTCAAAAGGGATATTTCGTATACTTTAGCTGAAAACCCCCACGTGTACCCTGCCCGTGAGATATTACATGGACCAACATATCATTGTGAAAGTCTGATAGAAGGACGAACGAGGTGAATACAAAATCGCGTCGAAGTTGCAATACGTTTTACGATTCCTTTCCCCTTTTTTTCTATCCCGGCCTTAGAAAAGGGCGTAGGGGTGTTGTATACATACGTATATATCCAATACCCCCGTTGTTATATATAGACTATGTTGAATTGATTTCTGGATTATGCAATATTTCGTGACATATGCTATGACGAATCATAGATTTTAAATATATATCTAGATATGAAGTATCGTATAACAAGTTCCAATAATTTTGTTATAAAAATTACGAAAGATTCAAAAGAAAAACGATTCTAAATCGTTATTTTCTGTAATGTTTAAAAGGGTATTCATTTGTAGCCGCGAATGTCAATATGTGTATTGTCTCGGCAATTGTAATGCCGGGATTTAATGAAGTAAAAGAGCTGAAAGTGGATCAGGAGAGGGTTAGAGGCTGCTCCGGCCAGCTGCGGAAGGAGCGTCGCTGCCGACGCCGCAAACTGGCGCGGCGCCGACGCCCGCATACAAATGAGCTGCGCTGCGGGCCGCACCTCGACACCCCTGCCCCGGCTACAGTGTCGCATTACTGACTGCAGCTTTACAACACAAAATAGACCGATTCGTTTTAATAGTCTGCGATATCGTATTGTTCGAGGGCTATAGCAGCGTTATCGGTTCAATACGAAAATAAATACGGGGACAATCAAAAACATTTACATAGTTCTAAAAAAATAATCTTATACAACCATTAATGTTTTATAATGTCCTGAAAATATTTAGTATTAAAGTCTGCTGTTTAGATATTTTTAATGGCCGCAATCGTTATATATTGCTGTCATTACACGATAAATTAGTTCCATGCCGACGCTCTATTAAATTTTGTCGTTATTTATTAGGTATTACTTGCGGTAATAAATATAACGTAATATTTCAGTAAGTAATAATAATACAAAAGAATAAGGTCATTTAAGCTTTATGTGCATATTGTGTGTCTCGCTTAGATTAATTTCGCAGATAAAGCTGTTTAAAATTATGAATGTCGCATTGGATTTAACTGCATGGTTTGAGATTATACTTTGCTTGCAAACAAAGAACATGTATATACATATTTATAAACATACGTATATTAATAGCTGTAATTTAGTATTTGAAACATTCCTTAAATAACGCATATTATTATTTGAAGCTATTTTTTAATTTATTACAGCAATTTCTCATATGTAAATATATTTTTTGTGCTTTGTATTTTTTTTAAAATATACATTTTTTCTGTATTGATTTATTTTTCAATTCCATAAAAATTCTATATTTGCCAATTTTTCTACAACTCATAAAAAATCATATAAAGCGGCATGAGAAAATAATTCCAAATAAGAACGACAACTTCTTGAATAACAACCGTCACAAACATTAATTATAGATCTGTTGAACATTTGATGGATTGAAATACAACTTTTAATTGTTATTTTTAAGAATAACTTTTCCACATACAATTTCTGTTCCAAAGCGTGAGGAAGGCAAATTTTAACAAATTTCAGACAAAATATTCCCCCACGTGCAATAATAATTATTTCAGAAGCATGAGGAAAATGTCTACAATATATTAAATGTATGAATGTACAGTTTGCTAAACAATTTAATTTTGATATTAAAATCAATTTTGTTGCAAACAATCTCATTATTTTAGAGATACATATTCGCATTCTAAGAAAATCTACGCTTAAGTTCAACATTGTCTTTCTTATTCAACTGGTTTTTATTAAATCGTTAACAAAAGTTTGCATTTATAATTAATTGATTCCTTCACTCGGTGGAATAAATCAGACTGGAGTTGCATGTTCCCTAACGAGAGTTTGCCTTCTTTATTATCTATTAAAATAATGTGTGGAGTACAGCAACACTTCACATAACCTGGTTTAAAAATGAATATGTAGTTTGCAAAACAAAAAACATATTTATTTGGCAAAATAAAAAAAAATATCTATTCAAATTAGTGTCATTATTTGTAGGTAACAAACAATCTGTTTGAATAAAGTAAGTTAGCCGAAATTGAGTTAAATTACTACTCGATTGAGATATCCTTCTTAAAATCTTTATCATTATCTAAGACTTATTATTATTAAATAAATAAAGAAAAATAATACAAACGGTTATTTTTCTTGCAGATCTTTGATAAGACATTCGACGGAATTATGTACATACATACATACATAAGTGGCCTTCTTTGACACCTTGATGACACTACGCGATCTCCAGCCGAGACACGTTCATTCCAACCTTGATCTCAGGACTGTGACGATCGTCTTCCAGGTTAACTAGGCTCTTCAAATACTGGTCAGGTCACCAGCCATGAGCCGGAGTCCATGTCAACGCGCGGATTGTAACAATGATAATCAGATGAGGCTAGGGCCAATTCGTATTTAATTTACGTTCTGTTCTGGTGCTACAGGCACTTCTTGTAGCACACACGTCACCGAATTGGCCTGAATAGAGGCCTGGCTCCTCATAGCTCCGTAGAATCTACGAAACCATGAGTGTGCTAACAGCCATCGCCGCCACGTCCAATACCTACACACGACAACACTCGATGTCTGTTAACGAAAAAAACTTAGATAACGACGACTATGTTGAAACGCCTGAATAAGCATTAATAACTGAAAAACTATTAAATATTAATGGAATGGTGGAAACCTTGTCAGAGCATATTATTGAAATTGATCTTAAATCTAAACGTAGCCTTACAATACGCTTAACGATAAATAATGCAATTCGTTGCTTCCAATAAATGTATAAAGTGTTTTAGACAATAAAGAAAAATATCCAGACATTTAAATAAAAAAAATCCAAAGTATAAAATAATAATTGCGATGAACAGGACTTCTAACCGTAATTTTTTTTACCAACGGTTTTCAATTACGGTTCAATTAAAAACTATTCATTGCCTCGGTTCCGTTTTCCGCTCCGGGTAAAATAACGGTTAATTTTTGTTTTCGGTATTCGGTTCGGCTCCAATCAATTAAAAAAATATTTTCTACCATTGAAACATTTTCTTCATTCTTTTGTATAAAATAATACATGGATTAATGTTATAATAATAATTAATTCAAGAATACGTATTTTACATACATCACTTATATTTTAAATTAAATAATACATATAAACATATTTTGAATAACTAACCATGTATCTAAAGTATTCAATTCTATGATGATTTTCGCTTGCTATTTTTCACTGTTCCATCCATAAAATGTTCAGAATTTTCCGGTAACACCATATATCAAAAGCTTCTAATCTGTTCATACTCGTCGTTAGCAGTGTTCAAAAATGTATCTTCCCTAAACGCTGACGACAATGCTCTTTTTACATATTACACAACAACTTCTTGATATATGATACATTGTCACATCATTCTCATCTCTTCTCAACTCACGATAGAGTCAATGATAGTTCAAAATATCGTATTGGATATTCATATTCGCAAGCAATGTGTATTAGATATTATATATTTCAGTATATTATGTAACAGTATTACCACGTACACTTCGGCATTGTTGCTTTAGTGGTAATGGACGTTATATCATCCGAAATGGCAATGTTAACACAGAGTACTGCTGGTCAACTGTGACGTCATTGATTATCATTTTGCCTATTCGGTCTACCACTAAGGCTTGTTTGCCACCGGGTCTCATGCGATTTGGTAATATTGACAGACAACACAAATAGGGTAATGAGAGTGATACAGAGATTGTTTGCAGAGTCCGACTCCGCCTCAATACGTGTTTTGGTACCATAATGAGAGAATGATCAATTATGACACGTCACGCGGTGGGATTACCGTCGAGACAGAACCTGGACCAAAGAGCCAGTCCAGACTGACCATCCGTGGAGCAAAGGACACCGACTCTGGGAACTACACCTGTAGTGCCAGCAACACGGAGCCGGCCAGCATCTACGTGTTCGTCACGGAAGGTTTGTATCGAGCATTTAGAGATTTAGTTTAACGATTTGTATTTATATTAATTTTATTTTAATCAGGTGATAAAATGGCGGCAATTTCACGAAGAAAGAGCTCAAGAGGCAGTTACAGCAGAAATAGTTTGTGGTGTATTTTCGTCATTTTTATAACCGAAGCATTCGCCATGATTACGCGGTGACCCCTCTTTACCATATGAAATTATTATTATAATTTTAATTGAATAAACATATTTTTTTAAATTATGGGATTCTATCAAATATTATTAAAGAAAACTAGCTTGAGTTAAAATTACTATAGATATCATACAAATTTTGTATATAATAAATTTATTATTATCGAACCACGGTTAAAATGGTTTTATAGATTATAATATTTATTACAAAGCTCCACGAAGAGGTCACAGACATGTCGTATATCGCCGGTTGAAATTTTTTTTCTTCATATAATACGAAATATATATATTTTGCGATAAAACACATATAAATCTGTGGGATAGCGGGAACATCACATACGGACATTCTGGAAATGGTTTTTGCGTTCTTCGTATAGAAACAATTCACCACTTGAATGTCAGAAACATCTGCAGACGAAAGTTTAATAAACAATATTTGGTATGAAATTGTTGAGTACATAAAAGCACACCATATATTAATGTATATGATACGTATATCGATGCGAAATAATATATGTTTGATATTAATTGTAGTTATGAATGAAATATCAATGAATAAAAATTTCTGATAATTGTAAATAGTTTTGTACATAATACTATGTAGTTATGTTTTAATAATAAAAATAAATTTATCATAATTAGAATATATTAGGTTTTTTATTTATATAACCCCTTATTCACATAAAAAAATAAAATATTAATAACGCTTTTGAAGTAATTGCAATTTAGGATAAAATGATTAAATTATATATATTAAATAAGAAAAAGTAACTGTATGAAAAGATCTTGAAATCACTAGAGGAAAAGACGGAGACAGGAAGACACGGAATTAAAGTTGGGTCATTGGGTGAAAGATACCCGAAAGGGAGTAAGTGTTCTGATAAGATCACCCGGTCACTTGATTGATTAATTATTTTTAAGTGAATAAATTTATTTTATTCTTGACATTCATGTCGCAAATTCACATTAAGCATTCTATGCGAATTTTCGTTTCTATCTAAAAAAAGACTCATTACTTTCCCAGGCTGTAATGACAATTTCATGAAATATATATTTTATGCGGAAATTAGAGGGTTTTCGAGGGGTTCGCGGGATACTCATTTGGCCCCCGGGGCTGATAACCTTAAATGAGGCACATCATTATTCTTAAAAATCTGTTCCGTATAAAGGTCGGCAATCCTTATCAGGCATACACGTACATATAAATGTATAATGTAATGCATTAAGTCAAAATGTCAAGTGTATGATAATTTTTCAGATTTATGCAATGTGGAAATTATTTAAATGTATAAAAAACCCGTCGAGTCTAATCTCGGTGGTTAGTATGTACCGGGGAAAATTTGACGATAAGGAAAATTGAATGTATTTCGCGTCATATAAAAACGTGAAATTACCTCCATTCTGTGCCAAAAAATGTTTTATTACGCTAATAATAAATTAGCACATGACATTTGTATAATTTATAAAAAAAAATTATAATCCATTATTTAGTAGTACATATTATGCTAAAATAAAAGAAGAAAAATGATATAAAATTTATTTTCAATTCGTACATACATATAATACATATTGAATTTTAAAAATTTGTCGACCCATGTTCCCAAAGCTGGCATCTTTGACAAGCAAAGTGAGTTATTGGAGCTATCACAGGACTAATTTATTATTAGAAAATCTAATGTAAATATACAAATCTTATTTATTTGCTGTCGAATAAATAATAAAAGTTTAAATATTTCATATAAATGTAATGTTTTGTTCTCTAAATATGTTTATATGAATACAGGTAAAATTTGTATAATAATCATTAATTTCATTAAAATTATTGCTTAACATAGGTCAAAAAATGATATTATTTCATTAGATACATACTAATCACCATTAAACGTAATATTCCAATATTCTGATCTCTCTTCTTTTTTCAACAACAAGCAACATCTTCTGTTGTACGGTATACTTTTTAAAAATGTGAACTTTAATTTATCAGCAAGGCATTGATATTTTTGGGTTATTTTATTATTTTTAAAAATTGGCTAAAACAATGCACTAATATTCGAAGATTTCATCTAATTATCAAACTGTATTAGATCAAATGATCTTTTATAGTTCAGCAACTAATCAAAGTGTTTTAGAGAAATATTTAACAAATCTTCTTACACGGGTTTTTCAGTTCAAATTAACTGAAATCTTATTAATTAAATTAAATAATTAAATATTGTTTAATAAATATACATTTATGTAATCATATGTCATAATCAGTGTCTCTGTCAATGTTAATATTAATACATTACCGGAGAGGTCCGGGTTCATCTCGTAGAACGTCGTTATATGTGTTTTAAGCCTGCTACGACCTGGTTCATCTAGCAATGGAAAATTTCAGAATAGAAATCACGGTTATCTCTCCATAAATAGTTTTACGCACACTGGTGGCAGATTCACCACTTAAAAAACAAATATGAAAAATATGAGTTCTGTCTGTTTCCATATTAGAGGTTTTCTCCCCCGAAACTAATAACATTAATTTAGTTTGCATAACCCAAAAAAAAATATTTTTCAAATTACGATATACATATGCACAGAGAGTGCTAAAACTCGTGCCATTTTTGTATCAATTTTAAATTGTATTAAAAAAGGTGGAGTGGAAGTTTTTATTTTAGTTATTTAATTTTGAACAGAGTTTTGAACCCTTATTTTTTGGTTCATCTTCGTTTTCGTTTAAATCGGAACTGAACCTTATATCAGACATCGGAAAAAAACGTTATTTTGTTCGGAATGAAAACCGTAAATGAATCGAATAAATATAAATATATGTTCAAACACTCGCGTTAACAAAATTTTACTTTCCAGTTTAATTAGTTTGTTTCTTCGTATTGTTAAAGTTTTACCAATGAAGTGTTTTTAACGTGTTGTTATCTTCACGTTAATAGCCACGATCTTCTCGTCGTTAACTTATTCAAAATTATCTTAAATGAAAATAGATCAAACTTACATTTTGCGTTTTTTTTTAAGTAGAGAATCTGTCGCCATGGTACGTAAAATTATTGGAGTTATATATCATATATGGAAGATGAGTGTATTGCCGAATAAACATCCAAAAAGTGGTTTTTCTAAAATCTATCCTGATTTTTTTCATTGCTGGATGAACCAGGTCGTAGCAGGCGTAAAACCCTAAATAATGACGTTCTACGAGATGAATCCGGGCCACTCTATTGATGCATTAACAGACACACTGATTATGACATACAGTGCACTCTCGATTATCCGGGTTAATACTGGGGAGGATGATCACGGATAGTCGAGAAACACGGATAATCCGAATCATCAAATTTTTATTTTATTTTCAAATATAATATCATATATACAACACAAACAAATAAGTAAAAATATATTGTTTTATCATATATACGAACTTAAAAATATAAAAAAGTTTACTATGTACACGAATTAAAAAAATCTGTTATTTTCATTTGTTTTTGAGATTTTTTTATCGAGCTTTTTTTTCACTTTGAAATATTCTTAAAGCTATTACATTATTATAGTCAGTTCTCCTTTGTTCGGCGTAATCTAGCAATGTTTCAAATACAATTCAATGCCTTTTCATGACTACTGGTATCTTCGCTTATAGTATTACTGCCATTTTCCTCTTGAGTAAATAAAGAGAAACGATATTAGAATCGTCCATGCGTTCAAAGCCTGAATCATTTGGAAATCACGATTTGAGCCACTCCTCTACGTTTCCTTCATATCCGCCTTCAAAAAAAAAAAAAAATCCAATAATCCACATTACTCTGTGATACAAAATTTTCTTCATTCTCTTTCGAATCCATTAAATCTGTTTCTATGTCAGGAAGAATCTTTCTCCATGATCGAACGAGTGTTACTGGTTTTACTTTTGACCAAGATTGTGCTATCCCATGTATAGCATCCAATACCGTCATTTTTTTTCCAAAAATTGATCAGATTATCATCTTCCTCGACAAGAGTTTTCAGAAGTTTTTGACGATAAAGACGTTTCATTGATAATATAAAACCTTGGTCCATGGGTTGAATCAGTGATGCAATAGGGGCAAAATTTTGTAATCATAAGTCCATCGTTTGTCTTCAATATGCTTTCATTCGGATGAGAAGGAGTATTATCTAGTAACAAAACTGGTTTCTGTGGCACCCGGCCTTTTCAAAAAATAATCGCAGAAATTTCTGGGACTCCATTTTTTTTTTTAATCTGAATTTTCGAAAATTTCCCTGTCCATCCATGCCCCTTTCTGACCATAATAATCGATGGGAAGATTTTCTATTTCAGTTCCCTTAAATGATCGTGGTTTTTTTGTTTCTTTTCCAATCACTTCAAAAGTTTCGCATTTTTATGAGTTCCTTATTTACTCTACAACACATAACAATTATTCTTTCTTTAGACGATTTATGTCCAGAAGCCGACTTTTCTCTCATCAAAGCTAGCGTTTTTGTTAGTAAGCACTTCCAGTACAAGCCAGTTTCATCTGCATTATAAATTTGATCAGATTGCAAATTTTCTCTTTGCAAATATTCTTGAAATTCGACATAGAATTTGTCAGCAGCTTCAGCATTTGAACTGAGACGCTCTTCCTGAAACGTTAGCTGACGAAGGCCTCGTGTCGTTGCTTGAACTCTCGTCATCCAGTCTGACGAGGCAAGTTGAAACTTTCTTTAAGTCCCATCTCGTGAAATGTCTTTGCTGCTTCGATGCACATTTGGCCGCTAATTGGTATTCCCTCTGCCTGTTTTGATTCCAAATCTTCGAATGTCGACGTTTTCTTACAATTTTCTTCCGAAGGACCTGCAGAACTATCACAATCTCTAGCAAACGCCTCTGACTTATTTTTTTTTTTTTTTTTGTTTGACTATATCTCAAACAGTTTGAATACCAATTATATATTCTTCAAGTTTCGACGGATTCTCCCTTTCGAATCTCTCTCACCATCGTAAGTTTCGTTTTATCGTGAGTATAATTTTCCTTCGTTTTTTTGTTAATCTCCATTTTTAAACGGTACAGATGTGTAGAGCCAAAATATGAATTTTTGAGATTACATATACAACAAGGAAAAATAATATTACATAAGAAATTGAAATAATCAAACATATGTGTGTAATGAAAAAAATCTGCTCTCTGTAAAGACATTAATGCACTTCTTCAATGCTAGGGAAGCAACTGAATAAACAAACTACTACATTTGAAAGGACCAAGATTTCGGAATTAGATTTTTTAGATCAAACGAAGTCCTTGAGTTTCGCTAAATATGGGCAATAACATCGAAATTACTTGCAGGGCGACGTTTCTGTGTGTCCCTATGTATTTCTGTTTAAACAACGCGCATATTCAAGATTGCAATTCATTAATGCGTCTTATAATCATAATATAAAAAAATCAATCAAAATATTTTCAGGCAAGCACGTAACCCGCAAACCGGATAATCCATGCACGGATAATCGAGAGTACACTGTATATTTATTGAAACAAATTTATTTTTAAAAAGTTCAATTTTAAATGCAAACAATTTAATTTGAAGCAAAAACTTATTATAGATTTTAAAAAGATTGTAGCATGTATTTTGGAAATATAAATTTATGGAAACAACTAATAGACGCAATACAGTTTATTGCAGTATTTAAGTTTAACTCATATTTTTTTATTTAAACTATTTATATTGATTGATATGATTTACTAAAAAAATGCCAATAAGGTTATCGAGTTCTATCATAATCACTTATTTAGAATTAAATTTATCGCTTTATATGTTGTTAGCAGTTTGTAGAGTACTATCGCCTACGCTTGTTTAGAGCCTATATGTCCATCGTTTAATAATTTTAATACAATTTGATAATGTTTTCGACGTGTCTTCATTTTCGCAAATATATCATGCGCACATAATTCAAACAAAGCTAAAGTTTCAAATGATGTTAGATATTTCCACAAAACCTTGAGGCTGCGAACTTTTCAGCCAACCCTCGCACACGATACTAGTCTATTGAATATTTAGGCTGAGCATAGATAGGTAGCATCGCCGTGCGCTACCGTATAATGTCATTAGCGGTTTGTATTGAGGCTATTCCATTAACCCATTGCCTTCAAATATTGTGCTGGTTTTGTACGCTTTTGATTAGTGGTCCGTAAAAATAGTGGCCGGTCGACCGTGATAGAGAATGGCTAGGAATGGGGGAATGAACCGGGGTGGAAGGTGGAAGGAACCCAAACGGTATTCGAAGGTAGACGCTGTGATCACTGAAATGGCTCTTTTGGATGGCCAGCTCCCGGTCATCCCGACCAAACCAATCCGCCTTTGAAAAAAATATATTGCATCGCAAACGGCAGAGGTATTCTCCCCGAGACGTTTTCAACAATAAAAGATTAAATTGGATTACTACGTTAGAGAAAAAACTGACATTGATTATTCTTTGCGTACAAGTGCAATATAGCGGAGTACACTTTATTGTTTAGAATTATGAAAAAGTGCAAAGTGAAAGATTTAAAATTCGCATAGAGTCCGGAAGAAGAAATTGGTAAAGCATAAAATGAAGGCTATCTTAAGCCGCTTAGCTTGCGGGCGCTCGCGAAACTGAATCGTTTTTTGTTTCCGTTTTCAAACGAAAAGTTGGTCTTCTGTGCAAACCGCGTTCAACCGTGCAAATCTGAAGGCTTTCATAGCAAATGGATGCGCTACCCAAATAACAACAGTACATAAGCCTCAAATGTTTTCATATCATTCCATTTATATGCATACGAGTAGATTTACATTTTAAAATGCATACTTGTTTTTAAACAATGCTTCTGGTTATGCAAACTCATTAAAATACATGTAACATTCACAAATAAGTAGAAAACATCGACAATTTGGAATCGCGTGATATAAGGAATTTTCTGATAAATTTCTATTTATTAACAAATAACAATAAAATCATTATTTTTGCATTTGCTTACTAGTTTTTTCTCGGAGTTTCACAGTGGTATGATTAATATTTTATATATTTTCCCTAAAACATACTTTTTGAATTATGAATTTTATTTTATTGTTATAAGAAAATTATCTAAACTATAAACATCAGATAAACAAGTCCGTCACTTTTGTATGTAGTATAATATTCATAATATCTTCAACCTTCTTTAATAATTTAAAGATAATGCGTTGTTGAAATAACAGAATGATCCAATTCGCCAACCACGCAAACAAACACACATACAAAATAGAAAGTAAAAGTTAAAACAATTTCACGAATGTATATAAGAACAAATATCGTCATTAATTGGTCTGTTATATGAAACTATAAAGTTTTATATAAAGGATCAACAAAATGACGATAATTTACATTGAAAATATCTTCATAAATAGCCAAGTGATTAAGTAGAGTAATAGCTCTGGTTACCGTAGAGTTTCCGATAGCACGTCTTCTCATGTATGGCTAAAGAAAAAGCTCACGCGAACGAGCTCGATGGTAGTGAGGTGGCGCCCATAAGGGCAACTCTCACAATACAGGGGGGGGGGGGGTTGAAGAAGTGCTTTGCCAAGTAAATTTACCTTCTTTTATTAAGAGTTACATACCCCAGTCAATCCTGAATACATGCGCTGGGGTATAAGCTTGGATAAAATCTAAATTCCCTCATGTAGAGATGTCTCAAGTATTTCCTCTTGATTTTTTTCTAGTTTGAAAATATTCGGAGAGTCATATGGCGCCCAGATAATACATCCTTATTCAAGTAAACTCCGAACCAATTATTATGTATGGTTTAGCAACGTTATAACTAAAGTGCTATGGATGTAATGAGAATTTCTCAAAACATTTCCCAACATTTTTGACGTTCTATCACAACATAAATTTAGAGTCGAATTGAATTCTGAGGACTTTAATTGACGATTGCCTGAGAAGAGTTACATTTCCAAGTGTGTAATCAAAGATTAAACACTTTTTAGATATCTAAAATGTGAACACTAAGTGGGAGACGATTCGTAGATGCTCAATCGAACAAATAATATATGTTCGTCTGCAGCGAAAGGACACCACTTATTAAGATAATTGATTTAAATGGTTTTAAGTCATATGCAAAGTGTAAAAAATTACAAGAAAGGACATATATTTTAAATAAATACCGTTTATAAATAAAATGAATAATAATGGTTTATATTTAAAACCCTGAAGGATTCCCTGGAAGGAAAGTTGCATCGTAAACACATTATGTTAGGGAATCGTATACCACGTACTGTTTCCTCTCTTTAATAAGTAAAGTGGAAAAAATTGTAAGAGATTGTTTGAGAATCCATACTATATAATTTAGAAATGAGATAATTGTAGTCGACTTTATCAAACGCTTTTTCAAATTCGTTAAATTATAGATAACGAAAATCTGGACCCCTTATACAGTGACAGACAAATCGTTTTCAAAGCTAAAGAGAAAAGCTAATCCTAACGTTGTAGCTAGAGTAGGTTAGTTTTGTACATATTAATTTCATAGATAGAATTATAATTTTTGGGAAAAAGTATTTGTGAACTTCAATAGCCTTAAAGACCGAGAGAGAGGGTAATGATTCTCTATCAATATTTTATTTTAGTTTGTTAAGTAAATTTTATTTATTTTTAATTTTTAAGACAGTAAATATTATATTTTTTTGTAATCTTGACATTTATAACAACATTAGATGCCAGTTTTATTATTAACTGGAACAGGTTTCGCGTCAATTGTTGTGTTGGTCAAATTTTTACTTAAAAAAAATGGAACATGTTAAAAGTAGAATATAGAGTTTTTTCTTAAACAAAAGACTACGTATTTGCCATACATGGCCATGATTTTTTTTATGTATTCTTCGAGATATAAATATCAATAAAAAATAAAAAAAAGAAACGTTATTCAATTGTGATTATGAACAAATCATACCTAGAATGAAAAAAATATATTTAATTTCAATTCAGTAGATCCCGTAGTCCACCCCCACAACTAGTAAAGGTCACATCAGACGTTGTATACTGCTTATTTTAAAGGGTTATTTTCTAGGTCTCTTAAGCTGTTTTTAAAGAATTAGATCGGTAATATATATATAATAACAAAAATTAAATCGGTAAATCGGAAATTTAAAAATATCATTAAATTCAGGGAATCTCTTAAAATTTTATATTACTCATAGAAATCCCTAAATAAATGTAACCTTCAATTAGCTATAAGAATTAACACAGAATGTTGCAACAAAGGGTTCCTGGGTACAGAGACATTTATGCTGTGCATTGAAAAATCGAATAAAATGAACCTTTAAATTATCCGATGAAAGCAAAGATCCGTTCAAATCGGATCGGTAAAATAAGCTGCATAAGCATTGAATAACTGTAAGCGTTTGGGTTATTATTCTGCACTATAATGAAGAAGTTAAAAATAATCTGAGAAAAAAATAATCGTTGAATTTAATCATTCACGAATAACCTGCGTCAGATCAACCACATCTCATAATGTAAAAAAGTGTGGAATACAATTACCATCTATCTTCAATACTTTTTCAACAATATTCAAATCATTATTTTAAAGAATATTATGGTGAATTTAAAGTAAGTAAAAGTGAGTAAAAATCATGATTTGTACTCACATTAATTAAGATTTGTATTCTATTTTTTTTTCGAAATATTAAAGATATTTGTATCAATATTTAATAAAAAAATGTTTTGATGTTTTCCAAAAATATTTTACTATAAACCTTGATGTTCAAGTATAAATAATGAAATGGGAAAAAAATAAGAGCATTACTTATTCTATCCGCCATAGATGTCGTCAAGAAGGAGTTGTTAGTGGGGATTTCAAAAGTTTTTCTACACAAAAAAAAAATGAAAAAGATTTCTGGATTTTTTTTTATATAATACCACTTGATTACATCATTAGGGGTCTGAAAAAGAGGGTGCCAAAACTCAGGGGTGCGTTAACGCGTGTTTATTAAAATAGTGCGATTATGAGTTTGGGCACGTATTCGATTCAATGCATTCGATGCCTCAAATGAATTTGGAAAATCCGGATAATGTCTACGCATTATATTCAATCACTTAAATCCACGAAATATGTCGAGGCATATTTTTTTATTTAGTTTTATAACATATTCGATATCATAAGATAATTTTATTATTGCAGATGCCATATTAAAAGGATAAGTATGTCATTCCTGAGGCAATGAACACAAATCGCTATGTTAGTACGCAGTTTTCGTTTGTAAGAGGATTGGACAGGAGAAACGGTTATGCCGTTAAGCCTTTTAGATAAACCCAATAAAATTTAATTATTATATAATCATTATAATATAAACTAAGGTTTAACGACATGGTTTACAAGCATGCCTCATATGAAATTTCATATTTTTCAATATACAAATTATACAAATAACAAATATTTTCATCACAAATCGTCGGAAATGGGTCACAAAGAAATATAAGTTAACGATTTTTCACAAAGGGAAATGCTGTATACATTTTTTTCTGTATCAATAAATCTATAGGAGTAAAAATATATATGAGACGGATGTGTGGGTAGGGAATTGGACTCTAGAATCTATCTAATTACTCTCAATATGTTTGAAATAGCCTTTTTGTGTTCTTTATTGGAACAAAATGAACATTTTGGAAAAAAATTCCGGAAGATGCTACCAATATGAGAGAGTGGCTCAAAGAGGTCGCCGGAGTAAGAGGGAAGGGTCTGCGCGATAAGTGGTCCTTTGTCTCTTTTATTATTTTTTCAAAGGAAAAAACTTTTCCTCCGGCGTGTCCCAAGGGAAAAAAGAGCAATTATTTTTTTATATTATTTTTAAATACCTGCCTACTGCGGCTGAGTTTTCTTCAGCATTCACCTAAAAAAAATATGCAAGTTTGCTCTGGGATTGAATACTCGCCGTTAAATACCGAAATAAAAGCTTTCGTCCCTAAAATAACACGTTTAACGCTCTTACTTAATTTCTGAAAAATTAAGACGAAAAAATGGGCTATCCATATTCATAATATATTAATACGGCGCAGGATTATGTTTTCCTCTTAACATTTAAAAAAAATCGTATTATATTTTCATACGAATAGTCAAAGTTAATATATTAGGTTTAGATAAAATCCGCAATTGGTTTTTCTCCAATTATGCCTTTGTGTTTCTTTTCATTCCGTTTTGGTTTTCGTCGTAAAATAAATTTGACGAAATTTTTTTCGTCTCTTCTCGTATATCCAATTAGTTCGAAACGAAGCTGCGTCTACCCCCCGATAAAACTACGTATAGTTAATATTTCATAAAAATAAATAATTTAAAATGTTGCTGACATTAAAGCGGAGCTTAGACTTTCATTATCCGCACAACAAGGCATAAAACAAATATAAAACATTTGTTCAGTCTGACTTTCAGGGTTGTATGAAAAATGTACAGTATTTCGCAGTATCCACGAAATATGTTTGAAAGATATGATCCCCATTTTTCTGGCGAAAGGAGCTGTCTTTTATTACAGATGCAGACCTAACAGTTAACTTTTTTATAGTTTATGGCACGACTGGTGGGGTGCGGGTTAAACGGATATAATTTTCATTCTACAAGACGGGAGATTGTCGTCTGCTTAGTATATGAGATAATAACAAGCCAAACCTTCATTGGCCGTTAAAATTCATAGCGGCTGAGATGAAATAAAGAAAAATTAACTATTAAAATTCAATATTATAGCCTTACATGGTATATACGATAAATTTAATATCAAAATATCATCGCAGTTAATAATAACTGTTGGTTCTGACATAGAAAAGAGGATAGACGCTAAAGCGTTTCAATAATAAAACGGTCGGGCATCATGAATTAAAGGGCCCCAAACGGGCCAGAATGACTCATGTACCATTGCGATCTCTCATTTGGGTAAAATTTAATTTTTAACGTGTTCCCGGAGCCGAGTGCGGCCCTGGCCGGCTATTGTATTTATGCTGTCCTTAAAGTTTCACGAGGGCCGGGTATCGGCGCGGATCGGCTCTGCCTTTTTAACGTTTTGAATTTCCCCCGAGTTTCCCGCCAAATAGATGCTGCCGCAAATGGAGACCATAAAGCAACCAGCCATCCCAGGCCAGACCCTGACCCGGACCAGTCATTTCCCGGCACGGTATGAATATTCAATCAGGAAGAACGCGGTGCGATTTGACACTTGCCATTTCGGCTGACCCTTCCCTTTGGCTACATCTGGAAATGCGTACTGAAAAAAAACCGAAACATCTTGGTACTTATTTGAAAAAAAAATATATAAATCAATATTATCTTAAATCTAATCGTAAGCTAGTAGAAATAACAAGATTGTCTTTCAGTTGGAAATATAACATACTTAGTTTATATAATATAATTAAAACTTAATAAATAACAATAATTGTTTTGCATTTGTAGTATAACTTCATATCAAAATTTATTAAATTTTATATTAAAAAAATATATTTTGAGGAGCAATTATATGTTTTTATAAGTTATTTAAATGATGTGAAAATAAATTGTCTAATTAAATGATAACAATAAAAGTTAAAATAATAATCATATTAGGTAAAAAAAAATTAACAATAATTAGTCATTATTAGATTTAATTAAAATATAAAAAAATGTATTTAATTTTTATTTGAAATCATTTTATTTTTGCAATTTTGATAACTTTAGAGAAAAATTTCACTGCAAGCATGTTAAAAAAATATTAAACTACATCCTCAATAATATTTATCTTTGAATACAAAATAAAATTTGCAGATAAATAAAATTAATTGAATGACAATTTTTTAAAATGGTCTGAAAATTTCAATTTAAAAAATAAAAACTATTAGAAGTATAGATATTATAATTTTATTAACCTGAAACTAGCTAGCCTAGGGTAAACTCTTTCCAATCTGTCTACTTTTAGTCGATTCTATGAGTTACTCCCCTTTTTTCCAAATTTATTAGAAAAGATATTCATATTAGTATAGGGCTCTATAGGATTGATCTGACTTTTTTTTAATTAAAAAAAAATTGGTTCAACTCATTTCCTAAAAAGCATTTAGGCACAATAGATCTGGCCTCGGAGTAGAAAAGATTAAAGTGTGCATTTAATGTCAAATCAATATTATAAAAATAAAATTGCTTTCTTTAAAAAACGATATAGATTAATTACAAACAGACACAGCGCCGAAAGAATATAATAGATGTATTTTAATTTAAAATCGAGAAAAGATTTTATTTTTATTTGTTTAAAATAAGATCAAAAGACTCTCTGATATATATATATATAAAACAATATTTTTTGTATGAAATAATCTTTTTTAATTTTATTACTTGATGAAACATATGTATAAGTATTAATTAAGTTTATCGTTGATTATGTTTAAAATGATTAATTGAACCTAGCCTTGCCGATGGGGTCTATAAAGAACACAAGTATTTGTTTACCTCGCACTCTTTTAATATAAATCCTACATGTTGCAAATATTATGTAATTGTTTAAAAAACGTGTAAAAAAATATATATAAATAATCAATATTCGTTATTGCCCGCAATGGCGAAGAAAATAATAAACTCAACAGTATTCGCTTCTGTAGCTTCAGGCGCTATGTTTTTTCGCGGTCGCATCCGGTACGATATGCCAAGTGCGAGTGAAACGTATACTAGTAACACGTGCTGCGAGAATTTGGCGGTCAGTTTACCGACGGCTTATCCTCAGTCTGCGGCGGGACATCGTTGAGTGGACGTGTCATTTACGCCTCATATTAATTAGTAAAAAAAAACATAAAATCGACCAGATTTTGAAGAATATCATAAATAAATATTTTTATTCTTAAAATATTCCATTTTTAGCATAATTTGGAAATGATTGGTTTGGGATTTATATTACATTATAAATAGACGCCCTTCGAACGACGCGGCTGGTTTCAATACGCCGTGACGGATTAGTTAACCTTAATTAATATTTTTTAATTATGTTATGCTGTAAAACCAGTATTAAATTATATTCATTTTCATATTTTAAATTGTTAAAAAAATTCTATAGAATAAATAAATCTAGTGACAAGAATTCGACTTCCTTGGCATTTATAAATGTATAAAGATTAATATACTGCCGAGGTCAAAGGTTATTTCGTTTATACCAGGTTAAATCGTGTATTACTGCAGAATACTAAGATAAATTTAATACGAGCCAAACGTGCTAGAATTAAATTTTATTTAAGATTTCTAGCATAGAACCGTGCTATGCGTATTTTATTTTAAACTTGAACGTCTTTCAACGTTTTAAAAAACAATATGTACGTATCATTTAATTTATTTCAATTGATAAATCGCGCGAAACGCTCAACTCGTGACATTGACTGATGAAAAGAATACTATCCGTGTAATATTGAATCTAAAAAAATGTATACGTATGTATATAAATTAAATTTGCAATCTAAATTGGCGTCTGGAGAGGGTTGTACAATTGCAAACTTTTATTCGATACAACAAATTCATAAGTTTTATTAATAAAATTTAACATCTGAAGAACAACTGAAAGTCTTTTGAATTAATGACATTGCCGACGCTGCTTTAATACGGCTGTGAACTTTTGCAATTTGAATAAAGACACGTAGAACACAATGCCATGAAAACTACTTACAACACATTAAAATTAATAAGTTAAAAAGCATGTTTAACATCAAGTGGGGGTATGGAGCCGAAGCAAAGTACTTCCTGTGGTCATCCCTTCGGCCTCAAATTCCCATTTTAAATATTCATTAAATCAACATAAAAAAACACGCGAACAACCGTGTAATATCAAAATTTATTATTTTGCATAAAATTCGACATTGCGGGTTTTCATTTAAAATGCTCCCGGTGAATATTTTAGGATGTTTTAAAATTTATAAAGATAAAATTTTTAATATATATAACAAATTAATATCCGCCATGTATTCGGACTGATTTATTAACTATGATTTGTATATTCCTCTATCCCGGAATGTATCCGACGCTGTTCAAAAGCATATTTAAACAATTATAATTAATCATTCATCGAGATTAGCTTTTAGCGAAAGTAATTTTCCCGCTATTAATTTATTATCACGAGACTCGGTGACAAATTAATACTAGAGATAAACCGAATGTTAGATCGATATGGCCGGTGTAGAAATGGCCTATTATAATTTTACACGGAATATTTCAGCCAGGAATAAATTTCGGTCTGTACGGGCAAAGTTTGTCTGCTTCGACAGCTGTTTTGAATTTCTGGTTTTCGTGTTGATACAGGGAATAAGTAATGATAAATCAACTTTCGTTGGCAAACGACAAAGATCAAGTTTGCGGTTTAAAGGTACTTTGACTTGCATCGAACTCGATTTGGCCTTTTTGTTTTATAACGACCACTCGTGGAAAAGTTTATGGGAGTGGTCGAGGTCGGAGACTTGACTAGAGATGAGCAGTGCCATTCTGACTTAAGTTCTTTGTCGGCAAAATTAATGCCATTGAGGGGATCGACATAGAAAATGGTATACAAAAATAAACTGAATTCAAATATAGTATTTTAGATAATCGGTGATAAATTTGTAAAATCAAATAAAACCAGGACCATAAGGTGTAACTGATATTCTCGAACACTTTTTATTATATCATTAATAATAAATAATGTAGAGCCCCCTATATATGACTTACATGTATATAACACTGAATTATAAATAAATTGATCAAAATCATGAACGATTGGAACGTGTGTTATATCGTAAGGCTTTGATGATATCAATAACGAAAATATTTATCTATACTCCACGGTGTTTATCTCAAATAACACAAAAAATGGATTTTCTTCCGGTACACCTAATATATAAAATACAATGTTATAATAAAGCACACATTATTTTTTATTTTTTTGAAATCAGATCTACGCCCACTAATAAATTTTTCAATCTCGAATACGCCTGCGCCATAAAAGATTGGGAACTCCTGATATATACTATGGAAAATGAAGATCTTTTCACTAGAAGTAGCACGAAAGCAAAAAAAACACAACTCATTCTCACTCACAAGTCATTGTGAGTGAGAATGAGTTCTGACTCACAAGTCATTGATATTTATGTTAAGAATAAACTCTTTTATTATTAAATATTAGTTTTATAAGCATATTTTCTTTAATTATAAATTATAATAAGATAGTCTGTTCACGTATCGAATACTAGTATTCAGGGGTATAATGTAACAATGGTTAGATTGCATAAAATAAGGAATACGCTTATATTAACAAAAGATCTGAACAGATTTTTTTAAAAATAACCAAAATAAATACATGTATCTATAAATGCACAATATATTATATATTGGTTTATAATTTATAAAGAAATATTAAACGATTTATTTTTACACGATAAATTGGTTTCAAAAATTTGTCCGCATAAATGGCTCGCCTTAAATATGAAACAAGTGCGTAAAATTTATAAAATTGATTTCTAAAATTTGCACAATGTTTAATTTTTTGTATAAAACAAAATTTGCATTCAATTTAATTTCAAAATTGTTGAATTTAAAAAAAAATGCGTAAGTGTTCCGCCAAAAATAATCTCTGCCTTTTAAAAATTCACTTCTAATCAAAAAAGCAAAATATAATTTAAAATGATATACATTCATTGTTCTTTTTCGCATAACTTAGATGGCTTTATAAAAATGTACAGATATTTCACTATTTGGTTTAAATATCAGATGCATAGCGAGCAGTAAAGAATTTCATCGATCGTTTAAAATTAAAGTCGGTTGTAGAAGATACCATGAATATCCTGAAATGGGTTTATTTTTTATGGAATAACTTAAACTCTTCAATCCAAATTTTCAGCATGAAAGCTTTTCGCCTCCGGCGCAGATTGATGTGTTATTAATAACTTATATTATAGATGTTTAATATCGTAAATCCGTTCGAATATTGAAAACGAAATACCAGAATTTTGTCACAAATTCACCAAAACATTGCAAATTGCTAATGCCGATCAAACAATGATCTCATTGATTTTTCAATTTAGCATTAGCCGATTTAACACCGCGGGGCTACCTGGTTCCTGGCTCATCAGTATTCGGCGCGGGTTCCAGTTCGTTAGCTCAAGACCCTTTATTATTCATTTGTTCGAACAGTTTTTGCGAAATGAATGAGTGACTATTGGGCGGCCGATATCAAATTTGTGGCCCAAACTAAATTGCTCAATTTGAACCAATTATTTTAACGGAATTATTTCATTTCTCGTTATGCCGCCGCCTGTTTGGTATTCAGATCGGCATGGGTCTGATAAAAATCGTGGATCTTTTTTTGCAATAAAATATGACTACCTAGGGTTGCCGTTTCAATTTGCGGCTAAAAAATAAATCTTGAATCTTGATACAAAAAATAAATAAACGCGCTGAATGTTACGACATAATATTCGGCAAAGTTTAAATTGTTTGATAGCTAATTGACTACATAAGAGGCGCAATCTACTGCATTAACAAGGAATGCGTATATATTCATACTGGGTCTAGTTAAATTGACATGCCTTCATTTAACGGAAAGTGTTAATATCACCCTCGTGTGCCTTGGATGTTATTAATAAATATTTAGATCATCCTGTGCGTAATTTGAAATTTATTCCATCGCTGGAAGGGCTAAAGAAGTTCCTATACAGTTGCATGTGCACGCTACCGAATGTTAATCTACGTGACATTATGCAAACGGATTGTTACTCATAATTAGTCCAGGATTGTACTGGCGTTAATTAAAGTTTGTTTCACTTGGTCATAGAATATTCCGATTGGTTAATTATTTGCTAATCTAATTTTACGTTTCTCCGTTTGCACGAATTTGTGTGGCATGCATTATAATATTACAATCTGTCGCTCGTGATTTTCGTGTCAGAATAAGCTATGCAGAAAATTTACGATATTTCACGGTTGGTCGTGTTTTAGAACTCCATTCACCAATTAACAATGTGACCAAGTGAAGTATACATTTTTGACCGAATGTGTTTCATAGAAAAATGTTCATCGCTGGTTGTGAAGTAACTGTCACTATTGATTGACAGAAATCCAAAATTCTGTCCGATATATTGGCGGAAAAAATGGAAAAAAAGTATTTCACGCTCCGTTAAACAGAATATTTTCTACGAATGTCATAGAATTTTATTGCAGATATTTGTATCTATTTATTATATTTATATCTATTCGTATATATTTATTTAAAATATTAATATAAAATAAATAGATATTTATTCAATTTAATTAACATAATATTTTTTTTTATTTTAATACAAAATTTGTAATATATATCCATATTTTGTAAGAATTAAAATTTAGTACTCTTTTCGATATACACAAGCGATATCCCACGCAGACGACACTGCCATAATTAGCCGCAGTCATAACCCAGAAGCCATCAGCCAAAATCTACAAACTTATATCAACGAACTTCAAAAGTGGAGTGACAAATGGCTTATTACAATCAATCCGGGAAAAACCCAGGCAATTATTTTCACTAGAAAAAATAAATTAATTCTCCCACAAATAAAAATTAACGACACTTATATACATTGGAGCTCCGAAGCGAAGTATCCCGGGGCAACTTTTGAAAAAAAAACTTTCTTGGAAAAAACATATAGAAAACGTAATTCAAAAAAATAATTACCTTCGTCCTCTTATAGGTAGAAATAGGTCATTATCCCTTAAACTAAAAAAAATCATATAAACCTCAATAACTCTAAATTATATACGCATCGCAGATCTGGCGCTCGGCCACCCCCTCACTACTAAAAAAAAATACAGGCAAAAATCAACATAACACTCCGTACGATCACCAATGAAACCTGGTTCATCAACAAGACCTAAACATTCCTCCACTCTCCAACTTAATTAAAAATACGCCATCCCCTTTTATGTAAACCTCCCTAAATTCAAATCAGTAAACCCGTCCATATCCTGACCTGCGACTTACGATCCTATACATTTCCTACTCTATCACAGGATCCCCCTCCCGAAAACCGCTATTGCACAAAAAATTAGCTAACCAATCAGACACTGATCAAAAGGAACATAGGCAATGCTTACAAATCTTATTTTTTAAATAGACCACTGGAGTATTAGAGAAAAATAAAAAAGGTCATCTCGTTTATTATTGTACATATATGCATACATACGTATATGTCTGGTATAAAATAATTAAAAGGTTAATGTTGACTGTAATTCGTTAGATACATAATATAGATATTAATATAAAAATTTTGGACATTTTCTCGTTTTCAGTAATAGAATTATATTTCAAGGGAGTCATCCGAGGATTACCCGAAAGCCTGCTCTTCTAAAGAATGCCCCGCAGCGACTGCACCAACACGATGCGGCAAGGACGTGAGACCATGACGCGTCATGGGCGCCGAGTAAATCTTGATAAAGCTATCCGTGTCTCTTGGCAAAACTAACAATCAGACCACGGACCGTACCCACGTTTTGCCCAGAAGGCACCACTCGATTGTCCGCACTCTCATAACTCGAAACACTTCATAGCCATGGAGTATTACTGTAATATAAATTATCAAACTTTGCCAGCAACTTATTTCGCAGTGTGATAATGTATATTTTTTTACGATATTTCTCCAAAGTTAAGACGTTGAAAAATGTAGCTTGATTGATTACAAAAATATTGTAACATTGTTTCTGTTGGCTTTTGCAAATTTTGATTAATTTCCGCCCAAAATTTGAATTAAGTCATTTAAAAATAAATAAAAAAAAAGTTTTCAACGCGCGACGGATAAATAATGGAGTTTTCGCGTTTGAAAAACCGAATGCGATTAATAAATATTCCGCAATTCCAGGTCATGCCAAAAGTTCTCCATTGACGTCAGCCCAACAAAGGCTGACGCGGAAGCTTCGCCAGAGCTTTGGACATGTCGAGGTGTGCATTGCAAGAACATCTTATATATTAATACATATGTCTATATATATATACGTATATAATATAAAAATATATCTAATACATTTTTAGAATTTATTATTAGCATTTATAATATATTTTTTTTATTAAGAACGAGCCAATAATTCAAATGCGTTCTTATTTATTGTGGGTACAATTAAACTGTCAAATATATTGATCGTCAAGCATAAGTATGTCATCATCGATTTAAAATGCTAGCTTTCGTTATTTCTGAATATTAAAAATTGTTATAAAAATTGTTGTAATACTTATTCTAATATGAACAATTGATTTTTTTATATTTTGAAACTGTGACGTGTGAAGGGGGGTCATTACGACGTCGCTCATGACGAAGTCTGATAATGGCGTCGATCGGCAATATGATCGGAAACGTTACGGATGCAACATCTGGCGGGAATTAATCTGGAGCCGAGGTCGAGGTACAGGACGACGCCCAAGATCCGATCGGATATTGGCCGGGGGTCCGCTTCTCACGAAATTCACATTAGCGACGGTTGCTTCTTCTGCAACTCCCCCAGCCCTCGCTGTCTACTCTACTCCTACTCCGGCCCAGCTCCCACCGGCCTCTGTACGAACTCATTGTGCCACTGACAAAATGAGATCGGTCCGCCGATACCGGCCGGCTACAAACGCTAGATTTACAGACGAGAATTGCGCCCGTAAATAATATATAAAGCCAATCGTGTGCTTATTCCCACTACAAACTTCGCCGACGATTTTTCCCCTTTTTATATTTCAACAGACGTCGATGTGTTGCTGGGCACTTTTATAAAATTAAAAATAGAAATATATTTTACTTTTATTGGACTGAAAGCTTAACAAATTTGCGAAACATTGAAACGCGTTTGGAAATAGCATATATATGCTTCATTTAATATATATCTATACGGACATATTGCAAAATCATTGAAAGCTACTACAAAAAAATATTCATTTCATAGGTTTCAGGTAAAATTCGTTATCAGAGGTAGAAGTATGATTTTTTTTTATAAAAAGTACTGTTTTAACTAACTACTTTATGATGAGTAGTTGGGTGTATTGTGATGTAGTGTTGGATATGGTAAAATATAAAAAATAGTATTTTAAATAAAGAAATGAACCCACAAGATAAAACGAAAAATGCGACCAATTATACAAGAAAAGTAAAAATTGGAGCATTGGTGAGATTCAGTCAATTTTGTAAATTAGAATAGTTTTTTAAAAATTTAGAAATTCTGAAAAGACAATCGCTCCAAAGGATCGTTATTTAAAAAGTTTCTGCTCAACCAACTGATTTAAAACTGAAGTATTTATTTATTTATTTATTTTATTTTAAAGACAATGCGTGATTGGCATTACAGAATAACCCAGGTCGCCAATCACGCATAAAAACACAAATAGAATAGTCAGAAAAAAAAACAAAATACATAATTTAAGATATAAAATGACAACAAAAAAAAAAAGTAAAAAATATTGAAATAAAGAAAATAATGTGTAAATAAAGATAAAATATATATAAGAACAGAGTTTATCGGAGGTAAAGAGACCAAAGTCAGTGTCGTAATGGTATGGAGAAGCCTCGGGGAAGATCGCTTTATGAAAAGATCATCGGCGAAAAAAACACTTCATCTGAAACAAATTCAACCCAAAGACTCCAATGGGCAAGATTTAAGAGGACTGGAAGAAAATGATCTTCTGGGATGTTAGCAAATTTAACTCGTTTGGCTCGAATGACAATCGATAGTATGAAAACAGATTTTTTGCTTAACCATTTACTTTAGTTAAGGGAAAAACCATTTAACATTTTCTTTCTTGTTTTCACAGGTCAAATATTTTTTAGAAAAAACTTGATATTTCAACATTGTCATGGCTACGTTTTTGTCCTGATTTAAACCCCATCATAAATGTATGTCATATTATAAGAAAAAAAGTCAACAGAGAAAAGCTTGCTAATTTAAAATCACTAATAACATCTAGTATGAGGGGGTAATGGCAGAAACGAAAAGAACTTAGGTGGATTCATTGTCGACTCGGATTCAAACAAAACATATTCTTTTAATCTTTTAATCATTTTAAATTATATTTCCTTAAGATATTAAAAAAAATATATATAAAACGATCCATTTAAAAATGTGTGTTTAATGCTCAGGAAGCCTTAATAGTTTTATTATAGTTATATATAAAGAATGTGTAGATATATATTTTTCTTAAGTTTATAACTCTTTGTTATTTATCATTTTCAATATATACTCGACATTGAATTATGTGTTATTTTTTATTTATTAACCCTTTGCCGTCCAATGTCATCTGAAAGATACTAAAAAAGACATATCTACTGTCAAATATGTATTAATATTTTTTCATGAGGTATTTATGGTTGTAAAAAAGTCGTTCAAATATTTTTTAACCACACACGATTATTTAAATTTCTAGACACTCCATTTAGAAACGGTAAATTCTATTAATACATTGAAGACTATAGAGAACAAACAATTGATAATGTTCTCAATTATCTCAACAATATGAGATCACCGTAGAAATTAAGGGATTTAAAATTAGTTACATAATATTTAATATAAAAAATCACTGTTGGGGCCTAAGAATATATGAGTTTCGGAATTCTCCTACAAGTAAGCTATATTTCTTTATGTAGGTGATATTATCTACAGATACTTTCAATACAGACCCGATCACAATGAAAAGAAGACTAAAATAACACATATGTGCACTAAAAATATGCATGGATTTAAAGTAAACTAATTTTAAAATGTAATGCTATTGTTGTAAATGCATACATAATACATAAATGATCTCCAATTAATATAAACAAAGGTAGTTGAGCCACAAAATATTTCATCAAGAATTGTTGATGAAACTTACAGGTAATTATTGTGTCGCCAATAAATCCATATTATAAAGGAATCAGCTAGCTAATGAAGAACGACGCGTTAATAGAATTACTTATTTTATACATAATATAATATTAACTCTCAAAAGTTATTTATTTCATCGTAAAACATGGAAACATAAACCATGACCTAAAAATACAACATTTCGCTTGATTTTAAAAATATGCTTATAAAGGTTCTAGATTGCAATATAAATATTTATTTTTTATTTTATTGCTAAAAAAATATCGAAAAATATCGATATAACTCGAGGGAAACTTTTAAAAAAAAGGGGTTGTACCCCGAACGGTTAATCATAATTATTTTTTTATTATTACTCTCAAATTATTTTATTTTATTTAATATTGCCAATATTTTTCCAACAATTTGGATTTCTCGGAAGCCACAAATAAACTTCTGTTTTTCAGGAGATAATATTATTACACGTTAATGTTTTATGAATAAGGATCAGGAAAATATATTTTTTTGAATATGAATTAAATAATACGAAAATTAACAGTTACACAATGCCTAATAAAATAATTGTAAATTAATTATTAATAATTCAGATTATTATATTTAAATTCATCATTTACTCTATATTTTCTTTAAAACTAAATATGTTTTAATCATATCACCCACAATTTGTTGATTATGGCTCTGCGATGAAATAAATTCACCCAGTTTATGATATATAATGAATTCTCTCCCGATTATTGATATTAAGCTCTCCTAAAATTGCATATCTATTAGCTCTAGCGATGTGCTAATTATTGAATCCATAAATAATTAATTATGAATTCATTTATTCCTTTATAAATTATTCATGATATTAGATTTGGTACGTAATATTTGAAATGACCAAATATAGCGAACGTGCTATTTAGTTTCAATGCATATGCAAACAAATTCACAGTGGGAAAACTATCAATCATCATATTATAAATCAATATAATAATTTATTATAAATGGCAAAGGTTTTACGAACAATTTGGGTTTTAATTAATATCTAAATCACCAACGAAATAATTTAATTTGTACGCAAAACGTTATTCGATCGTGCTGTTAATTTAACTGGTGATGTTGAATTATTACAATCTGCGAATTGAATTAATTTGCTGCCGGACGTTTAATATTACAGGGACCTAGCGTGAAATTTTAATAACAGGATCGTGAAACAGGTGTCGAATAATATTCGTAAATTTTGATAATTCATGAATTTACGCCCAAAAAAATCATAAATTTCATACACAGCTGAGCCATGGATAAAGTGAAATATACGTATTAAAATTGTTTTATTTAATCTTTGTTTAATTTTTTTTTATTATCGCAGAAGACAGTAGAATTTTTTAACATAATAACGTCAGTATTAAAAATAATTATAAAAAAAAATAATTTTAAATTACGTTCAGATCAGTCTGAAACATCTCATTGTTACCGGTGAATGCCGGGATAATTTCCTTGCTACAGAGTAGGTTTGCTTTCTTTCAAATCCGGAAATCTGTTCAACACCTCATTCACGTGAGAAGGTAGCTCCGCAATGAAAGAAACCTCTAGCAGCAGCGGTAACAAGTATTCATTTGAACAGCTACGATCTAGAAAATAAGAAGAATAAGAATCATATGAATTATTTCTAAAGAAATACAACTCGCTATGAGAAAATTTGATATTTTCCGTTGAATTACACATTTACAATTATTATAAACGAAATTTAAGACAGTCAAAAATTTCAGCTAGTTTTATTTTTAATCTCCTAAACTAAGAAATACTGTATAGTACCAGATCATTATGAAACTCGTGTAATTAATTCACCTTTAAAATAATTGATTTATGCCGAATTTAAGTTTGATGATATATTGATGAAAAATTCATTGTCATTTAAAAAAATGGATTATTCTAATAAAAAAATATGTATTCATGATATGATTCAAAATTTGGTCGATATGACGCGTAAATGACACGCGTACTCGGCGATGTCTCGCCACAGATTGAGCGCAGACACTCGCACGTTTCACTCGCACTCGGCACATTGCAATGGATGCGAGCGAGATAAAACATTGCGTGCGTGGCAATAGCAGCAAATGAGTATTTATAATATTTATTATCTAGACTTTTTAGAGAGATACAAAAAGTTTGTGAGAAACTATCAGAAACTAGGAATACCTAATATACCATTACAAATTGCGTTTATTCAGTTAGAGAATTGATGCTAAAGTTTTGTATAAAGCTTGGGATATTGATTTTACTAGAAAGAAATTATTGAAAAACAGATAAGTTTTGATATAAAAACCAGGGCCGTTCTAACCGTTATTTTTATTGGTTTTGTAATTATTTTTTAAATGTTTTAATCAGGGCTCCCAACTGGAACTTATTTGGAAACTGCTAAAACTTGTTTTTTCTCTGTAATGAAAACATGAGCTAAACCGAAATAAATGGTTAGTTGGAGCTGAACTGAAAATTGTAAAAAATGTAGCTTTCTGCAACTGGAACCGAATTAATATTTTTTATATTTTACTGGAAAAAAGCGAATGGCTCGAAGCTCTGATAAATACAAATATTCTTTTATATATAAATAGTTTTTTAGTTAAGCTTCTGCGTGTTAAGTAATGATTAGATAATATCTAAAACGTAGTTATTATTTGTATTATTAACTAGTGTTATGGCTTGTTGGTAGCATGCATATTTATTTATTTATTTATTTATTGTCTACGATGAATGAATGGCATGACAGAAAGAATCTAAATCGCCATTCATCCATATAAAGATTTTTTTGATAAACATTTTATACATATTTTTATTTATATATTATATATTATATTAAACACTGTGAAGATACAATTATTATCTCCCCGCGTCGAACCACGACACAGGTTAATTATTGCACTCGTTTATATTATTTCAGTTGATTGGAATAATATTATTTGTTTTATAACATTTTATTCAACGCGGATAGATGGCATTTCTAAATCTTCAATTCAATTAAATTAATTAATCAAACTACCCACATAAATATTAGTTTATAAAACGTGCGAGGTAATGGGTGTCTTCCTCTTTACATACCTCCTGGCCAGTGTTATAAAGAATTTCGAATTATAGTTTGTCGGTACTATCCGATCATTACTAATTCATTATTTGAAAAGTTAACTTGCAATATCGAAAATATATGCATGTTACCTACAAGCCATAACACTGGTTTTATATTTGGATAATGCAAGTTAACCGCGACTGTAAGCTAAGTAAGTAGTCGGATAGGTGTCCGATGAAAACTATGATTTCATGGATTTTTTTTATAATACAGGCCAGGGGGTATGTAAGAGGAAGACACCATTACCTCCGTATGTTTTATAAAAAAAATATTTATGTGAGTAGTTTAGGACGTTGAAATTAATTCATTCAATGCCTTCTATTTTGCATTGAATGAATATTTATAAAATAAATAATGTAAATTTCAATCCAACTGAAATAACATTCAAAATAATCTGTTTTGCTATTCATTCATCGTAGTCAAATAAATAAATAAAATAAATATAAAAAAATAATATCATTGATTATGAAACATTTTAACACATATTTTTATTAATAAACTCCATCGGATGATTGCTAATTCAATTAAAGTGCCACTGAGACGTTATCCTTCTCAAATATTTTTTCAGCTATATATTAAATATTTGAATATGAGAGAAACACATAAATAATTAACCCTTTGTCCGTCACGCTGGCATGCCTCACACATGAAACGAATGCCATTAAAAGCACAGAATCCCCCACAGTTATCGAGAGCAAAAGCAACCCCCTGCCCGTGCTCATCCCTTGGTGCATAAATAATTCAGTGCATCGACCGAAATGATCATCCCCAGCAAAATTACGCTGCATTTTGAAATGCTGAATAATGCAAAACAATCGCACAAACGTTGCAAGAGCGAAACCGAGCCGCGACATGCTGCCAGAATCAAAATGGCGCACAACTGCTCACGTATGAAATTCCATCTGCCAATTTGCAAAAGCGGTCAACTTTTATAACATAAATGCAACAATAATACAATAGCCAAGTGCTAGAATGGGATTTAACTATTTTTTTTAATTCGCTTATATTCAACCGTTAACGCATGCTATATAATGACATCGATTTCTGCGAATTGATTAATTATGTGTGAGGGCATAACACCTTAGACAGCTGTCATTGTGCTTGATTGCCGAATTCAATCAATTTACATACGTGTATACTATATGTGTGGCATATGCGGTTTCAGCAAAGATGGAATTTTGCAAATATCACATTACAGTATATGTACAGGTATACATTTAGATAAACAATAAAAAAAGGCTATCGTGAAACGAGTATTGTGTGATAATAAGAAAAAGCTCTTGCCATGAGCGTCAAATTGCGTTCATTTTAGAAACAAGAGACATATCTAGTTTAATATATTTATTAATTCTTGTTATGCCTACTAATTTTTTGCTTTTATATTGTCAGATGGAAGAATATTTTTTTTCTTCCGGGCGTTAAGTATTCTGGAATTCCTGTTTTTCGTAATTGAACAAAGGGCCAGTTGATGCAAACAGAAATTTGAGCCGAGGACTTAAGAGATAAATATGTAAATAATAAACGTGGACAAAAAAATCTAAAAAAAAAACACGTTAAAATCATGAATACTCTTCATAAAAAAAATCCGGAAAAATTATTCAATGCGCTATTTTCAGATTACAATATTATACGAACTATTTTTTAATCAGAACACCAAGTTATAATTATAAAACAGCGATGTCGGTTGTTCTCTATTGTAGTTGAGCGACGGACGTATTAATTTGATGAATGTGCCAAGTTGCCGAAGTGCAGTACCGCCAGTGCATCAATCAGCCGTAGCAACTAACTACTACGTAGTTTGCTACCCCCCTTGACTTATTGCTGGATAAATCTTATGTTTATTCCGTTAAGTGGTTAATTGCTCAATTGTACCAGTCGGTGAACTTCGCGTTCAGCTGGCTAAGTTTTAAATGGAGACGTTGAGGTGCTGTCAGTCTCGACTGCAGCCTGCGGGGCGTGGCCTCAGACAAAGTCGACGGTTGAAGCCCGGATTTCAGGTCATCCATTATTAAAACAAAATCCTGAGTTTCTGCGAGCGGATTACAGGATTTGCAGATTAAAATATTTAAATTAATTTATTTAAAAAATATGGATTATTTGCGAATATGTCATGATGCCATATATGTTAACAATTAATTATAATAATACAAGGTTTGTTAAAAAAATATGCAGCAATGGCTTATATAACATTAGTTTAAGCAGTATTTTAAGTATATAAATAATATATATATTCTCTTGTGTGCATTTATTCAAGCTCTAGCATTATCTATGCAAGAGCTTTGAGTGTGAAAAAAATAGCAATCGACTATTACGCCACCCCTATGTCCGATGGGGCATTTCATATTCATGAAAATGTCTAAAGTTAAATTTTTCATGAAATGGATCTCTTTAATAATAGATTTTTTTATGATTACAAATGTGGAAAGCAACTATTTATATGCTTAAAAATGAACATGTTCTAAAAAAAACAGCATTAATTACCACTTGGCCATAATCTAATATACTTTGTGGATTTATGTCGTATGAAGGATAGATATTTATATGATGTGCAATAAAATGATTAAAAAAGTTGGGATTAATAACTTTTTAATTTAGCTTTTGCTTCATGGTTTTAATTATATTATATAACATTTGATTCATAGTCAGATAACTTTAACCAGTGTTATGGCTTGTAGGTAACGTGCATATTATTACGATAATGCATGTTAACTGCGACTGAGCTGAGTTAGTAATCGGATAGGTTTACGACAAAAACTATGTTTTCAGGGAATTCTTTATAACATTGGCCATGGGGTACGTAAGAGAAAGAGACCCATTACCTTGGCGTATTTAATAAAAATATTTATGTAGGTAATTTAGCTATCTTTCGTTAAATAAATAATTATAAAACATAAATTTCAAACCAACTATTATAATATTAAAAAAAAAAAAAATATCGAATCTTTTTATAGTGGTATATGTGGTTGATTTATATATCGTCGATCTGTCAACACGTATTTATTTTGTTATTTATTTGTGGATGTTTAAAGCATAACTCAAAAGAAATTACATTTTTTGCACCCTATTTCAATGAAAGGATCTGTGCCGGATAAGCAGTTCTTACAAAATTGCTTGTTATACGAATTTAATCAAAAAACTAATATATATACCGTGACAAAAATGATTCTTGCAATTTTAATGGAAAATTGACTTAAAATATAAAGTTAGAAGTGAGAGAGTAGTGAAAATAGTAAATGTGGTGTTACAGATTAATGTCAAAACAAGTTCAACAATTTTAGATTCATAAAAAGGCTAGGTGAATACTGACCTTTTGTCTGTATGGTGGGATTGCAAAGTATACTATACACTAACGACACAGTTATTTTGTTATAATATAGAACGATTAAAATAAGCAATTCGCGGAAAATAAGCTAAAATATTCGATAGAAAAAACATATTTTTTATCAAGATTAGGCAAAACCTTATACGGATAAAATTAGTCGAGATAAATTAATGGAATACGAATGAAATGCAATTATACAACCATCATATTTACACTATCTTGCTCCATCGGATTACTATTTATTTAAATCAATGAAGCTCTTTCATCTTACAATTTTTTTTAAGAGTATCAAAGAAGTGAAAATCGGTGTCGATGGCTATTTTTCATCCAAATCAAAATATTTGTATGCAAATGAAATATTAAACGTATTTAAAAAGATAAAAAGAAATTTAAGCTAGCAAGATAAAATGTATAATTAATAATTGATATTGTAATATATATATTATACATATATATGTGAGATATATCTTTAAAATTACTTATTATTCAAAAAAAATTATTTATGTGGTACCCCAACAATAATAATTTATACAAAAATAATTTCAATAAATAACCATCACCTTTTACAAAATTAAATTTAAATATCAACCGTATATTTTTTACACGTGTAAGAGAAATCCAGATTAAGTTTTATAAATTTATTTTAGTTTTTGTGACATGGAAATTTGTTTTATTTTATTTCTATTTAATAATTAGTAAATTAATTAAAAACGTATATTTTCACATTTTGATTTATATGCTATCGTAATCATCTAATTAAATTATTATGCAAGAATCGACCCCATATTACCATATACTTGATGCTATCAACTTTTGGGTTAATTTGGTTACTGGGTCAAATCGTGAACACAGTATGAACATTTAATTTTTCTTCAGCTGAAATAGGTCAATCACATGTTTGTCTATCCAAATTAAATGTGTTATCGTAACAGACCCGAGATCTTTCTGCTCATAGAGTAGGGTTTAATTTTGCATGTGTATAATGATATATGGTAATTGATTTAGCTTCAGAAATATATTTGGCACACGTATGTATAGATATATCCTGCTTATGGATGAAGCCCGCCTTTATAAATAAATCTAGACAGATTGGATGACTACCTCCATGAGCACACACAGACAGGTGGCATTAGAAGCGACAGATCAAAAATATGAATGTCACCACCTATCACGATCCACAGTGATGCACAGTAGATTGTGGTGGTGGCTCACAAAAGTGAGATCGGCGTTGATCGGAGCGTGTTGGAATTAGTGCGGGTGAGCAGGAGGGTGGGAGGAACGCGTGTGTGCAGATTATAGGCGCTCGCCCCAGCACTCTCTGTGATTTATCTGCTCGTGTCAATTTGCAAATAAACACGTCGCTTCATCGAGCATTGTTCGATACTGGATTCGGCACGTGTGTATACTACATAGTGTGAACAGGGTTGCAGTGTAATTATTTTTAAGACCAAAGTTATTTACAAATAAAAATGGCCATCTATTCTCCCAAATATATTTTTTGATTATATATCGCTTATATGAATGTAAGACATAAACACTGTAGGTATAAGCAGACTAGAGACTTTCGAGATGTGTTAGTACCGCTGAATACTATAGATTTCATCAACGGAGCACATTTACAGCATTACAGATTCTGCCCACGGGTCGAAAACCTCTGGATACCACGAAGCGCTGCAAAATTTAATACTCCCGGTACATAATGAGCGGCTTAAAGTAGAGCTGTTTACAACTTATTATAATAGAAAAATAAAGGTAAGCAGCGGTTGCGTTGAAGAAAGCTCCCGTGGTTTCGGAGCTTTCAACAGCAATTGGACTAGTCTTAGAATCAATGTGCTGTTTTATCACGGTAAGAGGAAAGTTATTAAAAAAATCAAAATAGTGTAGATATACACGCAAATAATCAAATAAATATTAAATTAAAATTATTCCATGAAAAAAAAATCTATTTATTTTTTAAAAATAGTAATTTCGACTTAACATCAATAATTAAGTGTATTTAAAGATATCTTCTCCATTTTATTATAACCATGCTTATCCTAAAATAATTATGCTTTAATAAAAGAAAGCCAGAAAAGTCAGAACTGGTGCAAAACTGTACAATACATTTTATTTGGTTAATTATCGATGTACTATTTCTAGGACAAATTCTTAATAAATTCGAAACTAAAATATTGAGTTAATATAAGATGATATATATCTTATAAGAATACGATTATTATCCATTTTATTTGGGACTAGTATTAGATTTTTCATATTGGGTATGTGTTTGATATAAAATGCTCTTCTGTAAAAACTCGTAATTAACGAAAATATGATTAATATAAACGTTATGTGAAAAATTGAATTAGGAAAACTTATGAATATAAACATAGGTCATTCTGTAATTAATAATATGTCTGATTTAATATATTTAGGTATAATACTTTAAAGATCTATCTAATCCGATTATAAAGATCTGATTTTCTACATTGAATATGTATTTTATGCAAATGTATATGTAATAATACTTGTTTAATAAGGTGATCCAAAAGATATCGAATTTTTATGAATGTAAAACTTATGATTTTCATTCTTTTATATAATATTATAAACATAATAGCCGTTGTTAATACGGACTGTTTACCACTCCCCTAGTTTTGTATTTGTAGAATTACTTTTTCGAAATACTTTCCAGTTTTGAATCGAAATCTAGTATATGTTATTTTCGATATTATACATGTTTTTCTTCTAAAGTGTGCTCTATAAACTTTAAGAAAAAGTAAAGGTTTGAGGAATATAAAGGATGTGGCTAAACCTTTCAGTTTAGCTGACATTTTGCTAGAATCATTCTTGCATTATGAAAGCGTCTATTATTGTAATGTAGAATTATTTTCTTTTTGCATTAACAAAATTGGACATTTAATTATTCTTTTTAGTTTAATCTTTCAAATTGTTGATAGTAAACATTTACAGTAAGTATTTCGTATGATTTTATTAATTATGAATAAATTATTTCTCTTACATCTCACCAAATGCATAAAATAACTTTGTGAAATGTTAAACCAGACTTGGGGGCCGGAAGGGGAATATGCTTTGGAAAAAGTCTTTTTCAACTTTTGTTGCCATAAGCAATCCATTTCTCATCTCCAGAATAAATTTAGTGTAAAATGGATTTAATTCTTTGTCTCAACAACAAAGAATTGCACGAAAAATATAGCAAACAATTTAATTTCTGGTTTTGACATGTTACCCTTAATTTGTTATAACTCATAAATAATGCTTAAACATAGTTTTAAGTAAAAAAATATACAGACTGGTTCACTGTATCTGGATACAAACTGCACTCGAATATTAGGTTATAAAATACGCGTTTTCTTTTGGGTTCTTCTTATATTACATATATAAAACATAAATTAAATTATACAGTATTCAGATAATAAAGTTTCGCAATTCAATAATAGTTTATAAAAAAAATCTTTATTATTATTATATTAGGAATTGTTTTTTATTTATATTACCTACTGTTAATATCATTTCTAATCTAATTTCCCGTTTCTAAATTTGTCCTGAAAGCGTTTGTTACATCGCATAAATGCGTTTTGGGGTTTTGTTGGGGTTGCAGCCCAAAGCGGATTACAGTCCAGCTTAGGATCGCAGCTCAGGTTAAGTGAGTTCAAAGTATCAACAACAATCTGCACTAATACCATATTTCGTATGCATGAATCCATAATATGTAGGGTGCAGGCTTTAATACTGAGAAATGTATGGGGGGTAAAACAAGTGAGATTACGACCCTCGTTAGCCTTCAAACTGACTTATTTCGTTTTAAAATAAAATAAAAGATATCACCACATTTTACTACAATTTTTAAGACACACTTCAGCGCATACGGTAATTGTATGCCGTTTAGACTAAAATTTAATATAATTAAAATAATTGCATTAGCGACTCGGGAAATTAAAAAAAATCACATTTAATGGACGTTGGATGCAGTCATTATGAATGGAAATGTTGCTGAAACGAAATGAAATCTTAATTTGAATTTGAAGTTTTTTTTTATTATATTTAATATATATAATAATAGTAACAATCTCATATATTTATTGTATTATTTTAATCAGATGCAGCTACGATTTGCGTGATAAACCGCAAAACCAATTTAATGCATAGACCGAGAGACATTGAAAAAACTTATTTGTAAATTTTACTGCAATCATAAAATTCTTTCGAGCCATAAAATAGCGTGTACCGTGAATCTATTACAGAATCTCAACGAGCGAATGACTTTAATGGCCGCCTCCAGCCAACAGAATGCGCCACTGGTCGATTGTGCATCGGCCGCACACGCCACTCTATTGCCGCCAACAATATAATAACTTGAGATTTATGGAGTTTACATGTTTGAATGCCCCTCACATACTAAATCATGCAAAAATGGAGCGTTTGCGCCCCCATCAATAACCCTGCCAGGATTTGCATCTACAAGCGCTTGCCCATTATTCGGCCCTGCATCCAATATTCAATAAAATATAATAATATTTATGCTCTACGAGATAAATAATCACACATCGAAATTACAGTAAGTACGACAAATTTAATATCTATTTCATTCTCGGTACCTCTAGCACACAGAACGCAGAACTATTGTAAATTTTAGAGTTGCAGAATCCCAGCTGCATCTAAGTACTCCCCTAATTCCCTCCCAGTACATGGCTCTGTACTTTGTTTTATACGGATCGCATCGAATGGGTGTTTTTGTCTATGTCTTTGTCTGAAAACGTTCAAGTACTCGGGAGCATTGGTAATTTGTTCATGAATATTGTGTAAGCGCTTCGCTAAGATTATTCCAACATATGGTCACATCGTGCTGAATGTCTAGTGCATCACATAATATATCATGATGAATTGAAAAATAATAGTATGATTGTACGTTGTATTTGTTTATATAATAATTGATTCATATAATCTTAATTTGTATAAAAAACATAACGAGTATGCGAGAGTCGAGTGTTGTCACGTGTCGGTATTGGACGTGGCGGCGATGGCGATGGCACAATCATGGTTTCGTAGATTCTATGGAGCTATGAGGAGCCAGGCCGCTTTCCAGGCCAATACAGCTACGTGTTTGCTACAGGAGGTAGCGCCCGATCAGACTGTAAATTAAATACGAATTGGCTCTAGCCTCGTCTAATTATTATAGTTACAATCCGTGCGTTGATAACTCGGCTTTCGGGCTCATGGCTGGTGATCTAGTCCGTATTTGAAGAACCTAGATAATCTGGTGGACGACTGTCATAGTCCGGGCATCAGGGTTGGAACGAACGTGTCTCTGCTGGGGATCGCGTGGTATCCTCCAGGTGGCAAAGGCCCGCCTCAGGGTTGGAAGACCACGTATGTATGTATGAATGTATATATTACATACTCCATTTGGAATATTAGAATTTAGACATTTACCTTTTCAGAATTGATTAATTTGAATATGCTAAAGAATATTTTGTGAATCTAACAGCCAACTTAAAGCCAAAGTTAAATTTCGATACGTTCACATCCCATGGAAAATTCTTCCTTTCTGTAATAATTTAGTTTATTGATCTAAAATGTTTTTTTTTATATCAAGTATAACATAGTACAAAAAAATATTTGAATGTTGTTATTCCGTATAACACTGTACATTTCAAAAAACGGTTGATCAATTGTAAGATATTACGGCAATTGTAACATACAACATTAACGTATAACAGTTTTAGAAAAAAATCAGCTATTAAGGATTAATTAACATATCTAATTTAGACACCTAGATCATGTCAACATGAACATATTTTATTTGACTTATCAATGTTATATATTTAGATGAGAACTTAATATAGCTGCGCCAATAGGGGACGCCAAGTTTTTGACTTTTCTTGAATAACTCTTTTAATATGAATCCTACATGTCACAGTCTTATTGCATTTATCTAGTAAAGTCTAAAGAATAAATATTATAAATAATCATTGTTCTTTGTTGTCTGTAATTGGGAGAAAAATAAAAATAATAATATTTGTTTTTGTTGGCACGGGAGCCATGTGTTTCCTCGCTCGCATCCGGTACGACCTACTTAGTGCGGGTGACATACTTAGTGCAAGAGAGTTCAGTCGGCGCGTCATATTGATAAATTAAAAATATTAAAAAAAAAATACCGAAGAAATTATAAAACTTATCATGAATAACTATTTTTATTCTCAGAATAATCTATTTATAAAAAATGTCACGATATTGATGAAGACTTCAATCATAGCTTGACTTGAAATGCTTGGGGTCCCTGAGAGACCCCATTCGGATGACACGATTGTTTTCGACGTTATAAATAAAACAATCCACTTTAAGTGCTTGCTGTAAGTGGTCACTGGAAAAAATGTTGTACCTTCAATAGAAGAAGAATATAAAAAGATAATTAAAATTAGTCATTTTATTAGAGTAGAGAGATTTGATGACCTGAATATTCAAGAAAACGAAGAAATGTTTCATGATTGTATGATATTATAACGAAGAAGAACTAGTCTAAATATGAAAAGAAACTATTATGACTGAGTATTACAGTTGTAGCAAATGAGTTACATGTTTCAAATTAAAAGCAATAAATGAACGGTTAGAGTTAGTTGATAAATTAGTTTTTTAATTACATGTTATAATAGAAAATTATCTTTTAATAGAAAAAAATGACGGTCGAAAGTGAATTGCCCGATTGCTAGCCCACTTATTATAAAATACATCAAGATTTACACATTTCAGCGATGTTTGATTGTGTAGACAATTTATTATTATTTAGTTTTCAAAGGTTTATTCCAAAATGATGAATTGATGATTTTATATTATACATTGGAAAATATTAATTAAATTCGATATTTTTTGTGAAAGCAAACCCTAATTTTATATGAACTTCGAGTTTTGTTTAACTCTTTAACAGATTTGTGTCGCACGACGTTTTTGTGGTACCAAATTATCGTATAATATGAGTAACGAGTGTATTTTTAATACAATTTTCATAAACTTTGCACGTTTTCTAAAGCCCTACAAATTCTTTGACATTTTGTCCATTAATTCTTTCCCCCCAGAACAGTAATTTTTGTCTGAAAAAATAATAATTAAATTATATGTCCAAATCCGATATAACTTACGTATATTGTATAGCTAATATTATTTAATGAATGTTTATCCATTTACTTTATTTGTCTAGAATTTAAACAAAGAAGAAAAAGGTACGCGCTAATCCCTTGGCCAATCCAGGTATACGGTCTAAGTCTATTCACATCCGTGAGAGGTCCATTAAAGGATTTTAACAAGTGATAGCGTTTTCTAAAGATCCTCATTGAAATTACTAAAGCATAAGATATACTAGAATTTCGTATAAAATTACACACAGCTGGTAGAATTACAACAATTATATATCATATAGAAGAAAAACAAATTTCCCGTAATTTTCGCCGTAATATTTTCGAAGCTCGATTAAATAATATCAAAGTCAATCATATTTCCGATTATACTGTAAAATAAAGCGAAGCCCGGCATTTTGGGAGGTTTAGTTTAGTTCGACATCATCAAGTATAATCACATGTCAAAATGCGTTAGCCATTCTTCACAGATAACGACAATGACACAACGCCGCAATTTGTCCGCTCAGCGCAATATTTATTTGCAGCACATGACGGCACAGAGCCCGGGCAGAATTCGACAATAACTAATGGTCCGCGAGCCATAATTAAGCTGTCATAATTCGGCCGACGAAACTAATCAGCACAGTCAGCGCAAAGCGCCGCCCTGGGATCGACTCCTCGCGAATAATGGCGCGTCAACGGATTCGATCCCGCGTCCCAATCCTCTCGTAAATCCGACCACGTACTAAATTAACCACTTGACTGCCGCGCCCGTTATTTGATCGATATCACTGTCGACCGTTTTGCGATACCGCAATGCAAATGGCAGCTCGATTGCCGTGTAAATACACGGAATCGCGCTAAAGGCGAAAGAAACCACCGATACCACCTACTGCGACATGCAAGATTGCGATTTGAATATGTACTAGAACTTGCATACGATGAGGTAAACTGTGGAAATTTGGAAAATTTTATTACGGAATAATAAATGGGACTAATCTATCACATTCATGCAAGCGTCTTTTTCAATTTTCAAAGCATTTCTGGAACCCAACTTTTGGTATGGTATTCAGTTCCATTAGTGGTTCTGTCTTTATCTCCTCAATCTTCGAAAAATGTTGTATTTTCGTGTAATAATAGTTTGCATTGATGTTAAAAGTAAAAAATCGCTCAAATATGTAAAACCATTTTGAAAGTTAACAATAAGTGCAACCCGATCTCTTACCCGATATATTTTTCAGTGTTACCTAGGGGATTTCTTAAATAAAATTAGAAAATAGGGGTCCTGATGCTAATGCAGCCTAATCCCTTTTCCGTCAAAAAATATTAAAATTAAAAAATATAATAACTCTGGCGGATAGAATCTGTTTTGTAACCCCTGATAATTTTTAATTTACCTAATGTTCTTTGATCTGTACAAATTATTAAACGAACTATACAATTTAATATTTTTTGGCATGTGTCTTAGCATTTAACCGATCCGCCACGACGGCTCGATAACAACCGCGTCCTCCGAAAGGGGTCTCTTAGATACCCCAAGCATATTAACACTCAAGCACCCGCTGTTTTCAGGCGAAACTTACACCTAAACCCGCATCTTTTTATCGATCTTACGATTTTACGCGGCTTTGTAAAAAATGCTTAATAACTTTTTTTCAATTGGAGATAATTTAGTCAAAAAAGAAGTATTATACGTATAGTATAATTATATTAGATTATTAGAATATTTACATAAGAAATAAAATTTTTGAGCTGCGAAAATGATGATTTATTGTATTTTAGACGATAAAACAAAATGGATATTTTTATGTAGTATGTAGGTAATTTTAGCTTTGGATGTAAACAGGATGTGACAGGTTGTACCACATAAATATTCCAAAAAAGTTATTTTGTTGAATGGATAAACAAAAATCTAAATTCGTTACGGCCGATGTGTAAGTATTGGAAAGTTTTCGATCCAAATAATCTATTATTTCAAGGACAGTTTTTAACCATAAATAAATACATATATCTTATATTTTACAAAGGGCATGCAGAGCAATGAATAAAACTGTGTCGAGTTGTAAAACTTTGAATGAAAGCCTTTTGTAATGCATAAGATAACATGTTTAGTGTGAACTCGCGTTAGTGCGGGACCGGGTGTTTACCGTTTACGAAAATTTCCGCACTAACGCGGGACCGGGTCTCTGAGTGTTAAGTAAGATATTGATAAATTCTTCATCAATATCTTTTTTTAATGGATTATACTAAGAAGAAAATTGTTATTTGTTATATGCTTCATATTTTGGATTTTATGGACGCGTAAATAACAACGCACTCGCGGACGTCTCGCCTCAGACTGAGCTCTCCGCGATGTTTTACCGCACGTGTCAATTGCACATTTCATTCGCACTCGGTACATCGTACCAGATGCGAGCGAGAAAAAATATTTGATTATAGAACATACTTTCGCGTTTAATAGTATTAGTCTATTATATCAAGCTTTTATTTTTCTGTTAAAGTAACGTGTGCACATTTTAAACTTCAGAATGTTTATTCAATTGTCGTTATATTATAGTATTATTATTATTTTTTTCTTAGTAACTATTCATTATAAGTATGTTATTACTAAGAGGTTTTTACTATTTATATAGGTTTTGAAAAAAACCTGCAGTATACGTAAAATTTGATGTTTTAAATTGTCCAGAATGTCCAGAATTGTCCAGAATTTTACAGAATGTTTTAAATTGTCATAAGTACATAAAATAAACTTTCTATCATTAAATTTTAATCCGATCTATGAACATTTCAATGAAAGAGTATATCACCGATTTTCACTAATTAACATAATACTATGATCGTTAAAACTTTGATGTATTAAATTAAATGAAAACAAAATTTTAATACGAGCTTTGAATTATAATGACAGTTTGTATGTTAAATCATTTTATCGGCCAGTAATCCATTGACTAATACACTTTGGCAAATTGAACATACTAATTAGTTTATCATTCACACGGTCGTTTACATAATTTGCAATACATTATCATTGCGAAAATAAACTCGGACGTTCATCGTTAAAGCGACAAAAAAACGACGTATTATAAACCGCGATATCAGCAGATTTTGAATTTATCGCAAAAGCGCATAATATATTTTTACGACGCTCTTTCACGTCGAAGCAATAACTTTGTTTGCGAAATTAAACTTTTATATCGACGATGGCATAAAGCAATTCGACCGAGCACTATTTGGAAATTCTTAGCCTCGGTATTCTTTACCAGAAGCAACAAAGTACAACAAAGGGTGTCGTAGGGGTTACGTTCCTTTTAAGCAATTTACGATATTTCGATACGGTCCAGTTCATGGTGCTGTACATATATTGTCCGTGTCGAACTTATGGTCCTTTTTTCCCTTAAATTTAAAACCGAAATGCATGGCGCCGAATGGGTTGGCCCCGATACATTATTAATGTCTTATGAATAATACGACACTATCATATTTGCGCAGTGATAATTGGCACAGAATCCGTTGCCAATCAAAATACTAAATTATACATTTTTATGTTAGTTATAAAAAAAGCTATTTCGAATACGTCACGGAACGACAGAAGAGATATCGGAGCTTTAAAAAAAAACTTATCCACTTTATGTCGGTTTAAATCCTTTAAAAGTAGACCGGAACTGACTCAACCCTACAGCTTATCCAAATAAATCGCCTCAACGTAAATAATTCCAAAAGATATTCTTATCGCACGTAAAAAAGAAGTATACTTTATATACCGGCGGTGTGAAATCAGCATCGGATTCCATTACGAGAGCATCTCTCTGAGACAATGCAAGTTAAGTGGAGTTTTAATTGAATCGATAAAACAACTTAAGAGTACGGTCGCATTGTGTAAGGATACCGGTTGCAGTTAGATTTCCTCGTGTAAAATTAATAAACACCGGAAGTTGAACTTTGCCGCGAATAACAATTAAGCTGAAACAATTTTGCATTAAATTAATTAAACAACCACGCTTACTCTTCTGTTACAGCAAAAGCGGGAATGAATTTTTAATTCACACTATTAAAGCTGGAAAACGACTAATATATCTGCAGAAAACTATTCTGTAAATGACAACATTTTAATTAAAATCCATACAATTAAAGCTAACGTCGTGCAGATTGGACGTATTATTCGAATTATTTAATATTTCGAGCCAAACTAACTATTGCACTGCTTAAATGATTTTATAATTTATTATTAATTGTCGTGAGTGCAATGTGAATTACCACGAAACCCATCTCAACTTACGGGACAATAACTATTCTAGAAGTTTGCTCTCAGCTGGGTCAAAAGTTAAGTGCATCGGACGATGTACCCTATCCCTCCTCTCTGTCTGTATTGTCTTTGCTGCAGGGAGAAGTCAGTGCTAAAGAAGTTTTCGCTAATTTTGAATGCAAACAACTCTCCGCAAATGATCAAGGAACAGGAAACCGTAATTGCTTAGTATTAAAATATGTATATTCTAGAACATTTTTATTTAATATTTTATAAAAAATAAAATAATGAAAGAATATATATATAATTTCATTCGAATGCAGAGAAAACTGCACGTCTTCGCTTAACAAATCGTTAAAATTCTATCTTTGCTCTGGAACAAAAAAACAATTTTCCGTCTTGCTGCGAATCTCCGTTTTAATTTTCTTTTCGTTTTCCGAAACGATGCCGCTATTTTCTTATTTTTCCCGGCAAGGAATCAATAAGCAATTTCAATCAAGTTTTTGCCATCTTCTCTCGCTATATCTTTGTTTTCTGTAATAAGTTCAATACATATATTTTTTTTGATAATACTCCATGTAACATATTGCGCTAAATATACGCTTTTTTTCTTCTAATATATATTAAAATATTTTATTAATCCTAATTGATATAGAAATGGTTTAAATAAATAGAAATTCAAGCTTTGCATGCAAAATAACCCACCCCTCTAGGCGACTGTAAAGAAAGGGTGCTCTAATTAAAAATAAACACATCTCCCAAAAATCTGTTCGGCTAACGAGCTTAACCCTTATCCTGGCTATTGAATTTTCAGAATAATTCGGCGGCGCAAAGTGTTGGCTTTTTAATGACGGCTGAAAAAAATACAGATAAAATGTAAATTGAATAAAAATATGTAAAATTATTTGCAAACATTTCGGCGTGGATGTGCGAATGTCAGATGTGCGAGAATGAGGTGTCTGAAGAAGATAATCCTGACAAAGGAAACCTTCTTCAACAGTAGCTGAAGAAAGCTGGATAATCCATTTGAGGATAATGGAGCTTTTCAATTTTTGTTTTCTTACGTTTTGTTACGTTCCAAGGATCTTTCAATACCGCAAGGTCAATCTTCGCATATGCTTCTTTCGCAAAATAAATATATAAATTCGAATAAATTGCGATATGGAATATCACAAAATTACATTACTAAAATTAAATATATGTCAACTTTCATTGTCTTATGCTTGAGATTTTTCACTGAATCTAGACAGGGCATATTCCTGGTTTTTCTCCGGGCTGGAAAAGCGCTACACGTCCAATTGGAAACCGCAGGGTGCCGTTAACCCGTTAAAGCATTGCCCCCTATTAAAGAGAATCGTTTCAGCGCCAGCTAACCGACTTGCTTTTATTTTTCAATCCGGGGCTAAAACACCCGTTAGCTGATATCCTTAGCAGCCATTTTCCGCCATTTTATTGATTTAATTATATGACGCCATTTTGTGTTAGGGCCAACGCCGGCGTTGACAAGACCAAATAAAATTTGCTATAAATAAACCGAAAAAAATAATACCTCAAATTACTGTGTCTGTTCATGATTATAAACATATCACGCAAGTTTTGCTTAATACATCAAACTAAACTTGTAAAACCAATTTGACGTTAACTCTATACAGAGAAACAATAAACAAACTTTCAGTTACTCCTTAATATATATACGCGTTTAACGTTTAATACAAAGTACAAATAATGTTGTAAGTATTTTTTTTCAATATTATTTAAATGCCTAAAAATTATCAACCGAACTAAAAATAAATCTTGAATATTATGAACGGTCGCAGGGGATGTAATTATGCAGATGAGGACATTACGCCGTTTGAAATATTGCGATAGTATTTTATATTTCGGCCACATATATAATAAGCCTTACTAGCAAATTCGCCATGTTTTTTGATATCACGGATATGGCGAATTGTTAAGATATTTCATGTCATACGAAATTATTACCAGGTGCATTATACTAGGAGTATATTAATGCGACGGAGGAGTCCGTAAAAATATGAAATATCCGCGGAGCAGTCTGAGCGTGGAGAATAAATTGGATACCTGCAGTGTATGAAAGGATTGATTCAGAGCAACAATGGAATGCTCGCGATATTCAATGAACATCATTGATTATGTATGAGAGGAAATGCATTTCAATCAATGCGTTTCTGAAATTAAAATTTTCATAAATATTAACTTTTGATCATTTCCAGATCATTCGAATAAATTATTGCTTTTACATGCTCTAGACTTTTATAATTTCATTTAAATAAATACAATATGCTTGAAGTCATTTTAAATGCTAGACATTATCGAAGTACGAACGCAGACGTTCGTTTTTTGCCTTAGTTTTGTTACTTTTAGTTTGAATAATTTCTACGAATAGGACAGCGAGACGCAAAGCGACGTCTTAGCTATCACGATATTTATTAAAAAGCGAAAACTATAGTTTAGCATATTAAATAACTTATTAAAGAACTCACATTTTTTTCTTTTGTGAAAGGATTATTTGAAATATTTATATAAAGGCATAAAAATCAGAATCAGACGTCTTGTCAATATAAAAAATAAATATTTCAATATCATTTTAAATTATAGTACACTACGGTATCTTTTAATTATGTATATGAAATTTTAACTATGTGTATATAATTATAAAATTTGGTATCAATTTTTAATTAAATAATATTCATATTAGACGTTAATAATGACGTTTTTTATCCAAACCGATACAGTATTTTATATTTAGATAAAGTCCGAATTTTTATATGAAATATGGTTGCACTAATTGCTTTGTAGTTCATAAATTTACTTCAAAGATTTATTGTATATGATCTCTAATAAACTTTTTCCAGAAACCTGATATTGTTGTTTTCTCTATATTAATAAAATTCGATATAATATAATGCGTTATGCTCCCTTCTACAATATTCTAATACTTTTCATAAAAAAAAGAATTTGTCGAACGCTACACATTTTAGCGATACCTCTCAATTTACGCTGTAGATATTTTTCATGAAGAAACGGCGTAAATTAAAAGCGCGCAAAAAAATACACGGAGCACATACAAAATCATGGAATACGTTCTCAGAAATAAAAAAAAAACGATAAAATATTATAGTAAAAGAATCAAATTTAAACAGATATTCATATGTTTACTCGTGCAATATGATTTTCATCAAAATGTTCTTCAATTATCCGCTTTTTGGTAAAAATGCATTCCTTAAGATGCTTTTTTTTCTTCTTACGTTTTTAACACTGTTTTTTTAAATAAAATTATATATGATTTATATTAATAATAATAATTTAATAAATTTGTATTCAATGTTAATCGAATTTATATTAATAATAATTTTGATTCGAATAATATAATTTGTGGACCAGTCTTAACCCATCAATCGCGACGGCTCGAAAACAACCGCATCATCGCTTTGGGTCCCTCAGAGACCCCAAGCATTTCAAGCCATCAAGTAAATTAATGGATTTTGTGCTTTATTTTCAGGTTGATGATGGAAGCCATAGTATTTATCATATCCGTACTAAAGATTACTATATTTAGGTAAGAAAACGTGTTGCATTAGATATAGTTAATATATTTATTAATATAATGTAATTATGTTTGAATAGTGTTTTTTTAAATATTCGGGAAAATCGTATTATTTCTTATCTTTAGATTTTTTAATTTCATTCCTCCCTAGCTTGCACTTCCTTGCGTCCTGAGGGAGTAGCGCATGATGCCAGCATTAGCATTGTCGACCCACTTCAGTCTCGATCGAACGTAATCTGGGCAAATTGGCTAATCTTAGTAAATCTACTTAGCATAGTCCTCAGTCGGATTTGCGGCTGCTATTCATCAGGGCTGTATCTACGCTTTCGGCGCCGGCGTCTCCTGGGGACCGGTTATGCTAGCAATTTATTTTGATAAAGACAGCTCGCAGGGAATCCCGATATTTTATTCGAAGGCATACAAGAATGCTCCTAGGCTCCAAACAGGTTGTTAGCCCGACTCGGAGATATACCATGATTTACGTATGCCCGCGTCTGGATAAGCGCCGGCAGCATGCCGCGGCGAACACAAACTTTATCATCGCGATATTGAAAAGGAAAATGCCAGCGTTTGAGAAAAAATCTGGGGAAAAGTCAACCACCACCCACGCCGCCATCCCACATCTGTGAGAGATTTACAACTTTTTGATGTTAATGTTATTAAATTGCAATTTTGCCCTGCGAGACATCTTCGTGTCGCAGAATTCACAATGAAATAATAAAAATACGCATGCTTTTTGCGCGGGCGGATCGATAAGTTTTTGTATAAAAATTATATTGTAGCGGAGTCGGCAACCTTTTGTCGCGATGGAATAATCGTCTACGCTTGAAAATTTAATTTGGCGAATTGCTTATTCAAAAGCAATTTCGATTATATTCCAATTCTTCATTTAGATTCAAACAATGGTCTATGATAAATCAATCGTGAATGAATAACGGCGATGCGTTTAAATACAATTTGGAACTCATCTTCGTTATATTAATATAATAATAAATTGGTGATTAATGGAAAATCAAATATCATTAATTTAAACTTTAATCAAAAATATAAACATAACATTTACCATGTATAGACAATTGGTACTGGTTTAAATTGAAAATCTAACGAAATATTAATAAACTAATTATTTTACCGTTTGTTATAAATTTGTAGTGCAATTTTATTGTTTCAATAATTAATAAACATTATATAATTTAATCTTGCAACTATACTAATTATTTAACCTAATAACCACTTACGGGTATACTAACTTTCTAATAAGTATTTTAAAAATAGATTAGGAAAATTCGATATGATTTGAAATTAGCCGAGATATTAATATTATTATATTGTTTTTTATTCTTATTTTAAATTCCCATGCTACGTACTAATTGGAATATGATTGATATTTACTATAAATGAACATATATGAAACTCAAAATTAATGTTGATAGTAAGTATGTATTATATATTTCTTTGACAAAGTACAAAAAAATCTACCATAGCACTATTTTAAATATTTCTTTTAATGCAATTTTTTTATGTGAACTACAATTTATTCGCTTTTTGCATCTGGTTTTTATGTACTAATAAACAACCAAATGCCCCATGTTGCCATAGATATCTAGAATGGTTATGTAAATTAATTGATGTTTCATTAGCTCCTCGTTTTTTTATAGTTTTCAAGTAAACTTGTTGTAATAAGAGTCATTTTTATTTTGATAAAATGGGTTATTTATTTTTATGTGAAAGTTAGATTTTTCTATTCCGAAAATTAAAGGTTTTTATCTTACGGGGAGCAATTGTATAGATGCTGTTTCTTTACTATCACATTTCTTGGCTTATCAAACAAAACTATTTTTTAATAAGGGCGTGGAAATGAATGACAAAAAGAAAAATAATTCTTTTGCAAGTATTCTTCGCTAAATACTTTACATTCAAATTTTTTGAATGTAATCTTTTTAGAAACTTCTAGTAAATCATTCATTAGTAACTCTTCTAACAGCATATATATTTTTTCTTGTCCGAAACTACAATTATTTTGTAGCTCGTAATAGCATAGCTTATTTATAATATTGTTTTTTATAAGAAATAAATCAATTATAAAAATTCTAGATTCGTTTTTATGCTCCACTGGTATGTTTTTATATACAAATTATAACAAAAATGTTAAATAAACCATTTAATATATTTTTTGCTACTACAAATGCGAAAAATGTAATTTCAATAAACGCTTTACTGAATATAAACCTTTACATATTTCAGCTTAATCCATGTCAGATTCCGAAAAAAAATATGGAATTTTTATTAAACGATTACCTTGATAAAAAAAATTGTAGAACGGCCTTGCGCATAAAGCGACTGAGATAAGGGGCGCGGCTGCCTTTTCGATGACGCCAATTTGAGACCGCACATTAGCGGCTCTATGGCCTACGCGGGGGCCTTGTCCCTGTTTTCAAATACAAAAATTTGGGCCTTAAATGTGTCGCTGGTGTAATTTGTGAGAAAATATATGAATGCATGCTCGTTCCATAAATTAGGGCCAACTTCTACACTCTTCCGGGCCGAGCCTATTGTTCGAATTTTCGCGCCGGAAAATGGGTCGCGACTTAGTCAGTCGCCGTCTATTTACGCGGGAAATAGCGATGATTGAAAATGTCAATATGAAAAACAGAATGTGTGATTGAATAACTGAATATATACAATCCGCACATGGAGTTGGGTGACTGTGCAAATAAACATGCATGCTTTGCGACGATCGATAGTCTGTAGGCATTTGAAATATGGCTAAAAAAACGAACGTGCAAATAATGAAAATATTCTGATTTCTTTTCAATTAAAGATTTTAATAAAAAAAATAGTTTTAATATATATTCATTGATCTTAATACAAATAATTAGACGAGTTTTGTATCCGTGTATTTGTTAGATGTTCTTTTATGCAAAAGCAAAGGTCGGGTGAGCACCGCTGTACGGCTACGTATCGATAGGTCGACTGCTAAACTGCAGCAGATTGCCGGGATGAGGATGGCATCGTTTACCAGTCGTTTACAGAAGTATTGCCTGGTGGATGCCGTGACAATATAACCGGCGCTGCAGCCCGTAATGACATGCAAAGTGTTTTGTGTACAGCAGCAGTGCAATGAATGCATTACGGCTGGCATGGAGCCTCTTGTTGAGAGCCTCTTGCAAAATTCTAAGTATTACGTTGTGCATTGAAACTTAACACCGTTTTTACGACCTCGTTATACGAAATGGTAACTAACGATGATTGCATACAGATTTTCTTGTTTATTATCTGTTAACACATTTTTTACCAGTTTAATATAAGAAATTTGTCTTTTTTATAATTATGAATAATTATTTTCATATTTTTAATCTAAAAATATTCATATTATATACCATTGCTTATTTAACATTTTTTACTTAATAAAAATACACATTCCATACCTCCTTGATTCTAATGTAAATATTCTGTTATAATATCAGAAAAGTTTTATGCCTTCGAGTAAATAAATTCATAAAAATGAAAAATAATTGGAATAGATAACAAAAGCTCTCTAAAAACCAGCCAAATGTAATGAATATGTGGTTCATGAAATAATGTATAAAAATATAAAATTCAATGAGCAAATATATCCAATTTAAATTGTATCAATTATATTTGTTTATTTATTTAATTGTCTACAATGGATGGATGACATAACAGAATAATTCCAAAATCGCCATTTGCCCATGTAAAGATTCGATACAAACTTTAAAGATGCAAAGGTAATAAGTCTCTTACACTAATATTCTCCCTAGTGCAGAGGTTTCCAAACTTTATGCTACCACGCCTCCCTAAAAAGAATTTTTTTTTT
>JAGXCT010035612.1:8844-24406 GCA_022495035.1 Philopotamus ludificatus | reverse complement strand
ATAGCCCGCGCCTCCCCTGGGAGGCGCGCCTCCCAGTTTGGAAACCGCTGCCCTAGTGTCAAAACAAGATACTGGTTATTTTTTTAAATTATTTCAGTTGGATTGAAATTTATATTACTTGTTTAATACTTGTTTATTCAGTGAAGGATAGATGGGATTAAATTGATTAATTACAACACGCCAAACTACCTACATATTTTTTTTATAAAATATTCAAAGGTAATGAGTCTATTCATTTTTCATACCAGTGTTATGAAGAATTTCCTGAAATTATAGTTTTCGTTGGACACTTATCCGAGTACAATTTAGTCGCGATTAACTTACATAATCGAAATAGTATGCATTTTTCCCACAAACCATAACAATATTTTTTTTAAATAATATATGGTTTATGACAAAAATACAGTCAGATCTCGTCTTGTGATCGGGCTCCTTTGCTACCTTGGACATTAATCGTTTTTAAAAAAAAAATTGAAATAATAAACATAAAAATTATTTAATACCTTTATAGTTTTAATTTTAAACAACATATTTATTACTTGGGTTTGTTTTTATTTCTATTCTATAGTTTTGTGTTCTTATATATTTAATAACAGGCGGTTAGTAAATGAGTTTTGTGTTCCTTGAAAACTCTCTTCACCAATTTAGCCAAGAGCTGCAGCCACGTCATTTAGCACATTTTTTAGAGCTTTTAAAGATTATATAATTCTTTTAAACTCTTATTTTTTTATCACTTATACTTCCTCAATCTCAATAAAATCTTGGTTTATAAGTTTTCAAACTTTTTATTCATTCAACCAGTTAAACTACGTCTTTATTGTCAATTTCCAAATTAGGTTGCTGAGAAAATTATACAATAATATTAGCTAATATCACTTCTACGCTATCATTTCTATTTAAATTAATATTGTTAACATAGCCTTTTAATAGTTTGTTCATATGATATTCATACGTTACGTTCAGCGGCCCTTCAAGTATATTTATGGTATTCTGAGGTAAATAAACTACTTTTATGTTTGGATGTGATTCTACTAAGCATTGTCCAAACTAATAATATTTTAAATACATGGCAATTAAAATTCTCGTGACAGGTCTGACGTTGTTTTAGTGCAACATGGGTTTTATCTTATTTTAGGATTTAAAATTCAAACTTGAACAAAAAGAACAGACGCAGGATTTTTTTTTACTATTTTTACGTTTCTTCGAAGGTTCTAGAACTGAACATGTCATATTATTAATATTTAATCACCAAAAAATATGCTCAAATATATGCATATATTGTAAATATGGTATAATTATAGATTATACCATATAGATAGTAATAGATAATAAAAAAAATATTTATTTCTTAAATTAATTCTCTAAGTAGTTTTATATTAAATAAATATGCTATGCTAACAATGAAATCTAATCCGATTTATTATTAAATGTCCCCTTCTTTTTTATTTCCATATCCAAATTTTCAATGCAAGAATCAAGAACATCCTTTAATATAATCCTAAATATTATCAATTTTTATATACGTACCTTCCATGAATAGTATTAGTTTCAATAATAGGTAAAGATGTAAAATTGAAATAAAAAACGTCATTCTTAGACTCTCTTCTTTTAAATTTTTCGCTTAATGCAAGCTACTTGAATGTAATCTTACACATAAATTAATATATTAAACTTAACATTTTTTAAATACATTTAATTAAAATTTAATAAATAATATCATTTAATACCCATCATAGCTCAAAGGTAATTGAATGAAGTAAACAACCGAATTATGATTGTCAAGTTAACTGCTACTGAGCGCAGATAGTACAAGGATGGGTGACCATTCCGAAGAACTCTGAGTGACACTGGTCAACAGAGGAGTGGGATCGAGACTGACCACCTTCATTTCACAAAAATGAATTGTCAAAAATATACGCTGGAAAGCGGGCAGATAACCTTTCAGATATACTTTGTAATTTAGGTGTATTTTTAATATATTTTTTACAAATATTATTTATTTATTTAGATGTATATATATAATGTATTTAGAGTAATTAAAAAAGTATACGTATTAACTAAACGTTCTTTTTATAATTGACATATTTTTTTTCGGAAAGGTTTAGAGTAGAACGGCGGGCGGCCATTTCCCTGTCGGCCATCAGTCAATCGTCGGCATTTCCGGCCCGAGGCCGACACTCCCGCGGCTTATTTGTCTTGTCGGAGACGCTTCGGTGTTGCCCGCCCTCCTTCTACCCAACAACATTTTTTTGGCAAATGGAGTGCCGTCAGACAAATAATTTATGTATAGGCTAGTCGGCCAACTGGCAACACAGACTCGGTATTGAAAAAAAATGTTACTTTGTGAAATTATTTCGCGCGAGCGGACGGCTACAAACGCTCCCTTGATATTAACTTCGGTACGCGGAAGTATGGAGCACTTCGTATTGATTGGAGCTGGAGTAGACGAACCTTGTCCTTGATTGAAATTGCTTAAATATTCAATTACACACAATACAATCATCTATAAATATCACACAGATTTTATTAAATAATATCATTTATTAATAATCACATAGTTATTTATTTATTTTGACTGCGATGGGTGAATGGCATAACAGAAAGATTCCAAAGAGCAATTCATCCATTTAAAGATTTGATCAAGATTCGATAAACAAGACACTAAAGGTACAACAGGAATGAGTCCTCTCTTAAAAAAAAATCTTACTTAATAATATCGTATTTAATTCAACTGCGTTATGTAAAATATGATAGAGATAAGCAGTCATCTCGAATTCGCATGTAATTTTGTTATACTTCACTTAACTAATTAAAGAAACTGACAAGATATGTTTCAGAAATTTTAGATATTACATTATCGTGTTTCTCCGTACCTGTAGCGAAGGTTGATATGATAATCTAGAGCTTCGTATAGGTTGCAACAGCTTAATGTGAATAATGCTAATGCTCTTAGCTAAGCACATAATAAATGGAAAACTCGTATGGATTCAATTTTGTCTCCCGCGTCTTACGACAATTTATATTTTATATTTATCGACGGTATTTCAGTGTTAGGGCAATGGCGTTATCGAAATTTTGTTCAGTGCCCGTATTCCAAGGGCCAATAAGTTAATTTCTTTATTACCGGCTGGGAAAGGAATAAGCGCAGAAATTTTTTCCATTTTTTCTCCCAATATCGCATAAAATTTTTGTCGTTTCCCGTATAGCCTCGAGTCGTTTGGCGTAGTTTAATTTCAGCAAAAGATTGCAACCGCGCTCGGAGTTTGCACATTTAAATTGGGACTTTTGCATTTCAAATTACGATGAAAACTTTTCAATTTCCGGTTATGGATACATAAAAATACAACATATGATCAATACACGTAAATATTTGATAAATGTTATATTTTGCTATATATTTTTAACAAACGTATATTTATACAATATTCATTTTGTGTAATAAATATTGACGTTTTATTTTAGAGAACATAGACCAGAACATCCACAAGAGGTTGGTCTTAAGTCAGACACACTTCAATTTATATTCCGTAGACATGCCAAATATACAAAGCAGGCCTGCCAAATTCATGGAGAATCGCTGATATTGCACAGAAGACTCGTACAATATATGAGTATTTGAATGTATTAATATTAAGGGGTCTTTTAAAGCGATATACCATTTTAAGGTCGAAAATAAAATAATGCAAACGCTGTCTGCCCATGAATTTTGAATGTAAATCGCGACATTAATCATTCAGTGCCTTATCTTGGTACAGGATGTGCCCAGAAATGATGTGTTAAATTCTTGTACGATACGCAATATGGATTCGGTTGGCGATCGCTGACATATTCAATTATGAGCACGCTTTAGAAATGTTAGCGAAATTGAAATCGGTGATTGCCGATCGGCATTAGTTCTGAAATGTGCACCACTCGAATGTAATATTAGAAGTTCAATGGGGCCAGGAAGCTTTTCGAGACGTGGGAGATATTCGAATGTTGATAATACATAATCTTTTCAGTCAAATATTACAGATATATTAATGAAGGATCTTATCCAACATAAATTAAATTTTATAAAATAATATCGTTGCTTACATTATACGTTAGAATTTATGTATTATGTAAAATCATAATTGAATTTTTGATTCATAACAGAATAATACAGAGAAATCCAATTTGTAGGCACATAATCCAATTTTATTTTTCTCTTAATATAGCTTTTGAATGATTTATATTAAAACTCATTTTTAACTACCTGGTTTGTAAAGACTGTGAGGATATTTTACATTTTAACATAATTAAAAAAAGATTTCCATCAATTAAAGGAGGTGTTTTTTCCATTGTATGGACTGTACTATTTTTGGTTTAATTTCAAGAAATAAACATAACATTATCGCAATACTTACTATCACTAATCACATTTTTAACGTCGAAATTATTGTAAAGTTGTATTATAAATCATGTATCATTCTAGTCGTGCCGATGGGTTTTCTATTTTTATTGAATAATCCTTTTATTATAAATTTAAATGTCCATAACTGTTGGTTTTTGTCTAAAAACGCCACGGGCGCGATGTTTTTTCTCGTTTGCATCTGGTACGATATGTGACAAGTATGCGTGAAACGGGCGAATAACACGTGAGAGACGAGACAAATAAGCTTTAACATATATAATTGACATAATTTTTCTAGAGCCGAAAATCTATATTTTGAATCGTCTTCAGGATGGACAAAGCACGACTGAAATTGAAAAAAAACAAATAATGAAATGAAGCAAAGGATCATTAAGACAAAACGATACAGTTCCTAACTTTTCCATATTTTTGTTTGCCTCGCTTTTCACTTTTTATTTGAATAAGCAAGGGATGTGTTCACCTTTTTAAATTATATATATACATATTTGTTGATAATAAATTACATATTAATTTTTTTTAGATTCATTCTCAATATCATGATTTATTAACGTGACGAAAAAATATTTTCATTATATTTTGGATTTTCATAATTACAACATATTAAATGCTTATATTATGAGTTGTCAACAAGTTTTGGTGTGCTTGAAGAATATTTGACCGAAAACAAAACATTTATATTGGTTCATTCTCCACAATCGCCAAACATTTACATAATACATCGCAAAAATGAAAAAAAAAAAACAAAATAGACGAGGTTTGACCAAAATTAATATAGAAGTTTGGGTAACAGATTGTTTTTCATTTTAGGAAAGCGATGGGCCAAATATATTATTACAATGTATCTTATCAAATCATATTCTCACATTTTGTACATGAACTTAATGGTTCTATTTAGCCAATGGAAAAAAATATTACCTATAAATTATAAATCAATATATGTAAGGTAATATTTTGTTTTAAAAAAAATATTGTTTTGCACAAACTAACAAAATTAATGACGATATAATAAAATAATTAGATTAAAGCCATAAAATATAATGAATTTAAAATTGAATAACGAAATAAATCTGTATTAGCCGAAAATTATGTTAATTGAAAGTTATATTGAAGCTATTATAAATTCTTTATTAATATTAATACAATTTTTTAGATAAAATATTAAATTTAAATAATATTTTTTTTTTAAGTTAAAGCTTTGATTATCCTCTCATATACTACAAACCTTAGATTATCTTTTCATATTCTAAGAAAACGTTGAGTAATCCTAATACTTTAGACAGGGATCGATTCCTTTTTTTATCCAGACAAATAGACTCTTTTTTATTACTTAAATCAGATTAGCAGTGAAAAAATGGCAAAATCGATTTGAGATCAATGAAATTTTTAAGCTAGACGAATTCAATTTCACAGTCGACTGTCCCATATAACAATTATAAATTAAGCAGGGCGCGGAATAATTGAATAATGGAATTATTAGCTTAGCTACGGGGCCGGAGGCGTGGCCCGGTCTGGCTTAGCCATTCTTCAGGTTTCAGGTAGACTCTTGGATTATGCAGTTTGCTTTTATTTCACTATATCGCAATCTAAATCCCCGGCGCGCTCTATACGTTATATCCGGCCCTAATAGCCGAAGCCAGGTGAGTTAATCTATACAAATGCGGAGTTGTAACCTGTTTTTCATTAATCTAAAGCTCCAAATTGCCGAAGTCGTTACGTGCATGCTGGCGCTGGCTTTCAGCTGAAACAAAGTGACGGCAATTTGTTCCGCGTAATCAGTGATACAAGTCAGCCTGATGCTCGATAGTTCGCCGAGCTAGGAAAAAGTATATTGTAGAGCAGAAATTTATCATCCTCATCACAGTTAATGCCGTCGATTATTGAACAAGACGATACGTTACTAAGAAATTTAAACAAAACTCACAATTTAATAGTGCATTGCGTTGGTTTAAAAAACAACTGGTTTTTATTATAATTTTTTTTTTTTTTTGGTCGGCACCCTTATGTCTGAGGATCGTGATCTTTTTCGTTCCGAAAGTTTTTGATTTTGTCTCTCCAGGATTCTCTGCATTCTGCATCCCGCATCGCAGCTACTACGGTGGAGCCTGTGGCGGTCTTCACTTGGTCACTCCAGCGGGTGGTCACTCAAGCCCATATGTCGTGTCAGTGACAATGGGTAAAATGTAAAAAAAACCTTTAAAATTAATAATTTAAAAATATTTTACTTTGTTTTGTATAACTTAATTTGAAGGAAGAAAGTATTCGGCCATTTTTCAATTTGATTTTTTTTGGCGAAAGCAATTTATAATGGCCGGAACAGATGAAAATCATATAGAACAAGGTCAGGTGAATGAGTTGAATGTCAAAGCACTCAATTTAGATCTGAATATTTTAAGTGACGAAAGCTATGTACAGCCGTGCGTTGTCGTGCTGAAAAAATATGTTACTAAGATTAGACTTTCACCGTATATTACATAATTAAATTGATCGTGTTGATCGCAATACCTAATTACAGATATACCCAATTTTAAAACTTCTTAGTATGTTATACCTTGAAAATTACATCAGACACAAATCATCATTTTTTATTAGTAATACTTTGTTAAGCAATGGTTTGAAAATATCCCAGATGATTCAACAAATCTTTTAACGCTTGTAATTACTAAAGAGTATTTACTCGTTTTCTTTATTTATCAATTTGTCAAAAAAGGGTTGCTATGATTAGTGAGCTTTCAGAGAACGCAGTCAGATAACCTTTCGCGCTGTTCACCCAATCGTCGAGCTTATTTATTTGTTCATTGCGATGAAGGTCACCCAAATATTCGACGAATTTATCTTCAGTGTTATTTCATGGATAGTTTCACTACATTTGATCTGGTAATTATTACAAAATGCCGACCACTCTTCTATTTGTTATTTTAGTCCAAAGTTTATGCATTATTTTTTATTCTCTAAAAACATGTGGGATTTATAACTGGATCAATTCTGTATAATTTTTAAGTATTTTCATGGATCCTTACAATTTCTGTAATAATAAAGAAAAACGTGTTGAATATGTTTCGGACCATCAAACATATTTAAGGAGTGAACTATTTTCTTAATCAAAAATAAAGATTGAAATGGTAACATCGGAACGTCAGAAAGGAAACTAAAATTGTTTGCTTCATAGTATTAGAATATAAAAATTATAACCCAAAAAGACGCACCAAAATCACTGACACGTTATACGGGCCAACCTAATAGTTGTGCTTTAAAAATTATCGATATTCACATCATAGAAAACACTGCCAATGGTCTGCTAAAACACATAATATATTAAAACATTGGTGTTGTGTGGAAAATTAACTGTTTTTTATAAAAGTTAAATAAATTAAATCCTACAGCTGAAAAGCTGATATTTGAAAACTTGTTATATTGAAAAGTTAATTATTAACTACTGCAGTATTTTCAGTTTTTTTTAATCTTTTCTTTCCGGATTTACTTTTTATTTGCATACCAAAATATTTAAAAGAAATATGTTTGATTGTTTTATCATTATTCAATATCCATTACATCATATAAGCGTAAACAGTCAAATATTCATGTACCGCATATCCGATACTGTCATCCAAGTGAACACAACAAAGACAGGTAGCTATTGAAAGCGAAATATGAATGATTCATATCGCAATCCCGTCGGCGGAGGATGACTCAAAATGTATAGACAAACAGAAAGCGTTGGCAACGCGAAAAGTTCAATATAAGCTCACGAGTTGAACAAAGAGAGCTTTCAGCAAACTTCTCAGACGAGAGCCACCGAGCGCAGTTACCACGTATGAGAGAGCCGGCTGCTGAATAAAGACCGGACTGAATGGAGGCATCACGCTGCATACGACATCACCGAAGTCTGAAGCATTTCAGCGATGGCCGAAATTTGCTCTTCGATTACCCGGCTCCGGTTACTCATCCAGCTTATCTTCGGTTAGTGAATCGGTGCGGTTGTTAACCTCGGCGCAGAATGTGTACCCGGGGAGGCCGAACCTACGCAATATCGAGACCCTTATTAACTTATAGGTGTGTTAATTGGGTACCAAAGTTCAAATTCTACGAATATTATTCGGACAAGAATTCTAAAAATGTTAGACATCAAAGAAAAAATGTTTAACAAACAAGATCATCATTGATGTATATTTCACACAACTTTCAATATGTTTTCTCACTGCCGGTATTATTGACACATTTAAAATATATGACGTATTTTTAATCTTCATGTAATACGGATAATAAAATTAAGATTAAAAGCTACATCAAAATTATTTATTTAGTTTTTCATCACGAATGTTTTAATATGTTTGCATAAAATAAAAAGCATACTCAGAAAATGAATAAAGTATTATAATATGAATCACTGTTTGCAGTCTAGAACTTATACAGAGCAACTTAGTGATATTAACTTTGTTTTATTTATTTTATTTATGTAAACAAGATTTAAAACAGTCTATGTAATTAAAATTCCTTTTAAATGACGTTACATTCATTTTATTCGTAAACTTATTGTCATGGGGAATGTGATCATGCTGAAAATATGTCACAAACGATACTCCATTACTATCTGTATTCAGCTACAGCAAGAATACAAAGTTATTCTGGTCAAACCAATGTGAAGGGGATTTGCGTCATCCACGCTATCGACCAGCACTAGCCTCTCCGGGCTCTCCTCATCGTACTAGAAGAATTTGAAAATCGAACACCCCCTAATATTATATTTCTTTCAGATATAGATTTTTACCAAGTACAAAACTTATTTAAAAAAATAATGAAAATTTTTACTACTTTGTGAAAATAATTGAAATATAATCAAAATTCAGATACTTCTCTTTTTGGAGTATTTTTTACATGTTAATTTACATCATTAACCTAATACCATTATCCTTGTTTTGCATAATTATGTCAGGGATTTTCAAAGCGTTTTTCATTGCATGGCATCAAAAATCGATAATTGTATTTACATAGCGTTTACAAAAATGAGTATTAAATTTATTTAAAAATCTATTTATATTTCTGATATTTTTTTATATATCTGAGCTTTTATATACAAATAATACAAATATGAATCGCATTCGCAATGACGAATTTTAGACGAGTATTTGGACAAATTTAAAATTTAAAGAAAAAGAACATGTATTCATATTGCTTTTTATTACATTTGTATTTGTAAGTTTAGGAGATAAATGAAAAGTAATGTTGAATTATTGTTCTTTAGTAGTTTATATTATATTTTATTGAATATTCTGCGCGTTCTTCTTCTATTATTTTAATTGTACCGATACTAAGTGATTTCTCACAATATCTTTGAGACTAGTTCGCAAAATATTAAAGTTTTAAATATTTATTCAATAAAATTTTAATCAAAGTAAATCTCTTTCCTGGTTTTTTTTATTTGTTATGTGTAAACGAATATGTGTAAAACTTTAAAATATAATCAGTTGATACTTCAGCAAATAACTTTACTTTTCTGAAACAAATACAGAAACCGTAACTCCATATTTTTTAAATAGAACTATAACAAAAACCGATATTAAAAATTAACAGTTGAATGTGTCTAAGCATTAATAGATCTGTAAGAAACAGAATGTACAACATCGCACTAAGTAATATTTAATAAGATTTTGTCACACACAATCTAATCGTATGCTAAAAGATAATACATAGCATTGATATTAGCCTAACCGTGCCTATTTGTAAACCAAAGATTTTGATTTTTCACGAATAAGTCTTTTAATACAAATCCTACACGTCACAAACTTTTTGTATATATCTAAAAACATCTAAACCATAAACATTATACCTAATCAGAGATCATTATTGTCTATAATTGCGAAAAAAAATAAAAACAACAGTATTCGCTTCTGTTACCACAGGCGCGATGTTTTTTTTCGCTAGCATCCGGTACGATATGCCAAGTGTGAGTGAAACGTATACAAGTGACACATGCCAAAAGAATTTGACGGTTCTCAGTATGCGGCGGGACATCGCCGGGTGTGCGTGTCATTTGCATATCAGATTAAATTATGAAGAATATCACAAATATCTATTTTTATTTTTAAAATAATCATTTTCTTTTAAAAAAAGTCACGATTTTGATGAAGAATACATCAATATTTTGACTTAAAATACTGTAGGGTTAATTTTTCATTATAGATAGAAAACGTCGGACAACGGTTAGAAGATTTTTGCTAACGATTTTCATTTACATTGCATTTTCAAGACATTGATTTTTGGTTATATAACCCAATATATATAAATTTTGTTAAGCAGTTGAGAATAATGTCCAAAATATGTTTTGTTTATTGATTGATTTTTTCTATACATACCTAAGATCCTCGAGCAATACTTCAGTTGAAAAGTGCAACTATAAAGCTTTATCAGAGATTCAGACGGCTCAGTCTTTGTAAAATGTATTCTTTGCTAGCTTTTTGACAATCTTAAAAAATGTTTTATTAGATCATTCTGTTAAACAGCCTATTGTACTACCCTAGTTACCTGGTAAACATTCAGTTGTCGTCTGACTGTCCTTCGCCATGTTTGTGCCGCCTCCACAGTAATCTAATGAATATCACAACCCGTCGGGATAATGGTGTAATTGTTATTTACATTGCCGATAAGGGGAATGCTCCCCCCATAAAGCCGGGGTATAATCGGATAGTCGTATCGGCATAACGAAGGCAATTATATATCTATCCCTCACAATTAAGGGCACTAACTACCATAGATAGAATCGCATTATCATTTTTTCACCATTCCGAATAAAAAGTCGACATGACGTTGTCTTTTCGGCAGATAGCGAGCAATAAAAACACAGCGGGTGTCAATTAGGTTTTAGGATGAAATTTTCCCCGGGGTGAAACTAAATTCGAATATATACGGAGTGTTCTAAAAATACCGTATTTTATTTGAACAATTAAATTACAAACTAGCCAGCTCTCCCGTCACACAATTGAATGTCTCTGGAGAATTCCCGTAACTCTTTTAATTCTTCTCAAGATTCATGTTCGAAGAGGGGATACGGTCGGATCATTAAACTCGAAACGTTTTTACGGGTTTAAAATTTACTACTGTTGCAATCCATCTTATAAAAGGACACTAATAGTTCATAAATCTAGCATGAGATTGCGTAAAAATCCGCGACGGGGTTCATTGTCGTATCCGAGATAAATTTTATATCCAAGTCTACGAGAAAAAAAGGATCTGATTATTTGAGAAGAGTCTGCTAATTCGTTCGTAAAATATCTTCTATTAAAATCATGGAGTGCTACACGATTAAATCGGTAACAAGAATTTTGATTGCAATGGCGGGAACGTAATGAATTAGATACGACCTTTCGGAAATGTTTATCCGTTTAATATTCAATCGCAAACTTTAAATCTATTTTGCTAACATCAACTAATTGAACGCAAAGGCAAACATCAGTCACAGGAGATTAATGCTCTTAAATTTAAAATAATTACATAGAATTCCCCGACATATTGCGCGATTGATTTTTTCTAAGCTAATCTAGAAAGTCTCTCTTATTAATTAATCTTGGATCAATTTGTGACAAAAAATATATATAATGACACGAAGTATCGCATGGAGTTTATTGGCCCCTATAAGCGCCATTAACCGTGATGACAAAAAGGCGTCGAATCGCAATGTATTAATCAAGCAGAGTTGCCAACGAGAAAATGTTCGATACAGAGGGTAGTTACGGAGAGGGGAGGGGAAAAACGTACATGTGGTTGACATATGATAGACGCTGTTTACAAATTATTTTATATTATTCTCGTTTAATGTAAAAATCATATGTCTATTCGGTTTCGTCTCTATATATTTAATTTACATAAAGAAAATTATAAAATAAATTGATAATGATTATATTCAAAAGTATCAATCAATATCTAAGAAAATTGAGGAAAACATTTAAAGCAGCTTTTATTCGACCCCGGAAAATTCTGTAGTTGGTACTAAATTTATTCTCTTCGATCATCAAAAAAAATTGTTTTGAAAAGATGTTTTTTTAAAAACTAATATGTTCTTTACGATAAAAAAAATATGTTCTTATAATTAAATGGTCAAAGATTAACAAAGTTATTTGAAAATACAATTTTTAAAAAAACGAAGTTTAACGGATTAGTATATATTTTTTATACTGATAATATTTTATAGATAATAATTTTAATCTCTAATGCAAATTTAATAGCTTTCAAAATTTTTCAAAGTAAATAATTTAAAAATTCAGTCTCTCAGTTGCCTTTGCTTTCATATGAAGTAGCTATGAATATGCATTTTCACAATGACAGCAAATGTAAAGTAAAACCGAGAAGACCTAAGGCAATATTTACAAAAGACCGAAGCCTACTGAGGAATATATAAAGTAAAATCTAATATTTCCATAGCTCAAGGAAGTATTGTGATTAATGAAAGAACAATAATATTAGGTAATAATATAACCGTCATAGCTTGAAGGCTAAAAATTACTGCAATGCAAGCGGCAACGGAAAACCACTGCACTATATATTCCCATGAAAACCATGTTCATAGTCACATTCTTCAAAAATGCCAAAACAGCTGATTGATAGTTTATATAAAAAATAACAATAATACTATTTAATCGCTTCCAGACTTCGGGGTTAGTATTGTTCTGAGGCTCTGTTTGTTTTTTATTTGCCCTATAGTAAAAAATGCGAAGGCTAGAAATTAAAAAACTAGAACTAGAACCACATTTAATTTATTTTATGCTATTCAAACGAAGCTATCTAGATCAACTGCGATATTTATGAAAACATATAATAATTAATTTATACTATTTGACGATGGATGAATAAAACTTGAACAATTTTCACCTGATGTTGTACCTTCAGACCACAACCCTTTGATAACAAATAATAATGTTAAATAAATTCAAAATCACTTCGAATCGTTTTTGTTAAAAAAAAGCGCAAAAATGAGCTAGAATAGAAATTGACCATTCTGTGGCAAGATTATATAAAACAACAGATCATATTTAATAATACAATATTACACAGATCTTGTTAAAAAAACCTTTTTGTCGCAATTAAAAAAAATAATATTTCTTATTGCTTTACCTAATATGACTTTAGCCTAGATTGAATATATAAGAACATATAATAATTGTTGAAGGAGGTAAACGCAAAATCGAAAATTATGTTCTAGAAGTTTTTCTAGAACATAATTCTAGAAAAATTACAACAATTATTAATGAGTCGAATTAAAATAACGCTTATAAAAAATAATAATACTTATATAACTCGATTTAAAAGTTTCTTTTAAAAATTAGCATGTTTTACATAGAAGAATAAATCTCAAATTTTATTAGTGTTGGAAAAATTATATAATATAACGTATTGCAATGGTAAAAATGCTTGTGCAAATTCTTGCAAAGTTTTCTCATATATTTCAGCGGCAACCAACATTTTATATGATTGGACAAAGGTTAAGCCCGCGGTATTCGCACTCTTTTGTATGCAACAAGCGCACGAAACGTTGGATTTAATACAAAAATAGAAGAGCGAGCTGCATGCGCGGGGGAAGCGCACCCAGGTTCCGGCCGGGAAAGTTCCGCCAGGTGCACCACAACTTCCGCATCCGCAACTCAATTTTCTCCCCAACCGTGTGTTGTCGCCGTCGGTCTAACTTTCACCTGGGCGACCTGAATGCGGCAGCATTAATTAATGACAGGTGTGATTGTCGCCATTTTTGCGCTACATCATCAAAGCCGATATTTTTACGCCCCCTTTATCCCTTTGATATTTGATACAATGCGCGGATGAAAGGTTAAATTAATTAGGATAATATTTTTTGTACAATGTTGCTTCATCATCAGGTATTATTTGTAGCGAAAAAAAAATATTTTTACAGCGTATCCGATTACTACCCATTCGATATATATAAATATATATTATTATTATTTCAGCCAGCACCTGATTTTACTACGTTTTCGTTATACTTTTTTTGGCAAAGTTAAATAAACGTTTTTCTCGTAATATTAATAATAATTTATTATATTCATCGTCAAGCTGCATTTAGAAATGTATCATCTAATCGGCTTATCGCACCGTGGCAGTACCCGCGTATTAAGTAATTCTATCCCTGTCTCTAATCCACGCTGTATTCTTGATTATTCATAGACGGCGAGTCTGGACAATAGGAGCGTTTGGGCGTCCGTCCGAGCGTCGCGCGCCGCTAATATAGCGTCGCGCGAGCGCCAACAGATATTTGGCCTGGCGAATTTTTAAACCGTAACAGTTTATAACGGCTCTTTGTGTTCTCTTTGTGTTCCTTGTCGGCAACAACAAGATCATAAGACCGGAATGTCCGTCCATTTGGTTTAATATCGCCAACAACATGTGGCGGGTGGGGGAGGTTGCGGATGGCAGGGGTTCTCCTGGCTTTGTGCCCACCGGGACCGGGCTAAAAATTGCCAGTCATTCGTTCACGCATAATGAAATCTGCCGGTTAAATATCTGACACCGAATTTCATCAGAAAGAATTCCCTTTGTGTATACGGCCATGTTCAACATTCAATTCCGAATATTTTTCGCCTAGTAATCGGGTGACTCTATGAAATATATTTCAGGATCAAGTAATATTTAGATAATATTACTTTGTTTAGTGTGAAAATAATTCGACGTTAAACATGGACGTTGCTGGTAACAAACAATGACTGACTTGAAACGTTTGAAATGTGGTGCTAAACTTGAGAAGTAGTAACTTGAGTAAAATTGAGAACTTTGGATACAACATCCACGGACCAAAGTATTGCTTTCTGCAGAACGTCAGAGGGAAAAGTAGAACACAAACGGTTGTAGGTAAGAAAGAGGCTGTCGTAGCTCCGCAACATTTACAACTGGACCAGATTGAAACCTCCAAAATTGTTCCAACTCGCCACATAGCGACAAATACTACGTCTAAAAATGGATAAATCAACTGTTTTTCGTATACAAGGATTAATAAATATGTGCAAAATATTTGAATTCCGCTCGCTGAAAAAGTACAATTTTTCATGACATAACGTAACATTGGATGCTTATGATTGAATTGTATTAGATTTTTTATTGATGTGTTTCGGTATGCAATTGTAGCGGTTATGATTCGCGTTTAATATAAGATAATTTTAAGAATTTAAAATC
>JAGXCT010035611.1:0-63094 GCA_022495035.1 Philopotamus ludificatus | reverse complement strand
TGACGTAACTTAAATGGTATCAGAGTTACATCGATTTAACTGAAGTACTTAACTTGTGCTATTTTTTTCGCGATATCGCCCGGCCCAACGCAAAACTCGGCGCGGAACCCAGCGGAACGGAATGTGTTAAGCGTTCGAGATGTTGTGTTAGGATCTGATCTAGGATCGAGAACATCTGGATACCCCGAAGCTCCGCAAAGTATAATACTAGTACGGTCAGAAGTACTGCCTTCTAACACTAATAATAAAATGCAAGAGAGAAAGCGAGAGGTGACAGAGTAGAAAAAACTATTTTAATTCGCCGCAAACACATGATCTTAAGAAGAATTAAAAAAACTTTGGGCGTTGACGTAGGCGTAGGAGTAAAAGCTTCATATTGCGGAGATGATAATGCTCAGATAGATGGTATTACTCCTGAGTATAAGGTCCAGAATTAGAAGAGAGCAGAATCCGCTGGTATGAAATTGTATACCAAAGAAGCAATGGCATTTGCCAAAATAGCTTCAGTTGATAATGGTAACATGTTTTAATGGTAGTGGGAGAGCTTGAATTCGGCGGAGAGACTACATCCTGTAAGATCTTGAGAATATGTGACAGCAAACTATAAGATGATTGTCCTGAAGTAACTGGGACAACAATAAGCAGCTATCATATTTAACCCTTTAATCTCCAAGCCAATTATATGTATTTTTACCGTAAGCCACATTTTCAATCATAAACGTCAAATAAAATGAAACGGCTAAACATATCGACATTCTAACAATCACATTGCCTTTAAAAGACGTCTTTGCATTCATTTTCATTTAAAAATATTATATTTATTCATAAATAAACTCGTAGTAGCGTTTGCCGTGGCGCTTGTGATTAGACCGATTTCGCGTGCCTGCACGCCGTGGCGTCTGAACGGATAAGGATGATTTCCACCGGGATAATCACCAATAATACAAGGTATTTCCTGCTTCCAGGACAGTTAATTCCAGTTGTAGTGGCTGAAGCAATCCAGAGCAGATACTAACTCTGACGGATTGCATCCTTGCATACTTACTTTATTCTGAATGTATTGTGTTTATCTGCGTAACATCTTTCATCCATCTAAGACACAATGAGGGAAGAAAATCACAAACGCGGTGAATAAATGTCACCTAGTCAGGGGCGCGCCGTTCATATGGCCAGATTGTGCGACGCACACAGACGCCTGAAAATTTGGGGCACCCTTAAAATCGACATTAAATAATATATATAACAATATTGATTGTCTTAAGTTCGTATTTTCAAGCACACCAGACGAATAGAATGCTCTAGAAGCCATTGTTGAAGATCACAAGTGACAGGAACAAGTTAATATGTATGGGATTATGGTCTAAATTTATGCTATTAGATATGCAGATAAACAGACCGAACCGACAATAGAAATTTTAATATTATATTTTGATCTCGTATAAATGTAATTTCAAGCAATGAAACCGCAGCAACTATATATTTATATATGCGACAACATCTAAGACTACAGTGCGAAAAGAGAATCGGCCATGTGCATATGAAAAAATAATGGACATTACAAAACATGTCATGGCCAAATAATTCACGGGTATATATTTTATCCGCCATATTAAATATTTAAGGTTATGTTGACGTAATTCAATAGATTCATATATTTGAGGCATTCGGCATATAGATATGATTATTTTTAATATTTGCAAATACTCTTAATGCCTGATTTTTTTATGCATTTGATTAGATTTTATTTATTTGACATTTAAATCAGAAAAAAAATATTCATTTGTTTACGTCAGCCATATTGAATTTTGCTCGACGCCATGTTTAATACGCGATTTGAATTGATCCGCCATTTTGAATGATAAATCGTACATTAACGCGATTTAAACGATTTTTTTAGATAATACTGTGGTATTTTGATCGCAAAGTATGTTCAATACATAATTAAATGCTTTAAGCTAGGTTTAGAGTATAAATAGTGCGCAATTCATAGTTTATAGCCGTCCTAACCGAGGATAATAAATTAAAAACAAACAGTGGAAACAATAATCAATTAATATCGCAGGGGGTTACGCCACTGAAGCAACCCGTGGCCACCTGTGAGCCACCGCAGGGGTTGCGTGCACAACAGGACCGCAACATTATTTACGCACTCCGATACTATTGCGACTCGTAATGGCTGTAATATTTGCGTTCAATTTAAAAACCGACGCAATAAGTAATCCGACAAGAGGGCAGGTCAGTTATTAACAGTAAAAAAAATAATAAATAAATAAAAAAGTCAATTTTCCGGCCGTCGAGCGAATCGTAGCATCGACAACTTTGCATATATTAATATAGAAACGGTTCCATTTGTTGGGCCGATGAGGAAATGTGATCGGAGGACAGGTGGGCACATTCATATGCAGATAGACTCGGTATACTATTACACGGATGAGTAAATAACACATGAATCCCATCGCGTCGAGTCGAGAGGAAGGACACGTGTCCATTTTTTCAAGTATCAGATTTTGGATCGATATGTAAAATGATAAACGAGACGGAAGCCGCTAAAATCGAATGCATTTCATTATTTTTTAAACATTTTTTTAATCCCTTTCGTCTCGTTCTAATGGATCGCGATGATGGATGTTGGTTAAATATAAATGTTCTGTACCAGTGATTGAACTTTGACACTCTCGATACATATCTGGGGTGGTCTGTTTTGATAGAATCGAACCGGACACATATACGTGTAATTTTTCACCTGTACATACTGGCGATCAAAGTATCATATTTCAATATGGACGGCTATAAAAAACTCATAAATCAGATTAGAGGTGTCGATCGAGAAATTCTTCGATGGACAAGGATGGCACCGCTCTGTAGAAATACGATTTTTAATTTATTTCTATGGAAGAAAAGTTAATTTACTACGAAATCGATACTGTTACATTGCCGAGCAGTAGCTGGTATCATTCAAAGACATCGTTGGACAGATCTTTTGAAAGATAAACAGAGACGAATCCTTTGATACACGATCGATTTTTGCTACGTTTCTTCAGACGAAGTGATTCGACGGCAATCTTGGAATTGGTTTTGGATCGAGTATCAACATGCAGTAAAATATAGCGTCTTATCGATTTTATTACCATGTTTTAGTGGCCATCTCCTGAGTGCAACAAAGTGGTACACGTATAAAAAAAAGATATCATGTAATGCACTCGTTTGACCGTCTCGATGCTTTCCTAAGGCAGTGCTAAATCCAAAACGCATTTAGATTTATGCACAAAGATATCTTGAAGTTATTGTCGGACGCGAAGAATGCTCCGAGTCACAATTAAGACGTGAAGATCCAATAGCATGATCGTTTGCACAAAAAAAATGGCTCCACATCGAATTTCTGGCCATAATGAGCGGCTGTAACGAATGACACCAATCAGACCGTGTCTCCATCTGGGACATATTTCAATATGCGTCTTCTAAATATAATATTAATTCATTTAAAGACTAGTAGCCGTCGATATAATATTGGCGAAGATCCGCAATGCCATCCGATGTTTACGAACGCATAAATCATGGCGACGATTAAACAGTTTATGGCCAGATATGCCGCTGTTTACGCTCAAAACGGTTTAATATTCAAATCGATCTGATATCGGGCGGGAATCCAGTCGAATATTCGATTATTTATGATTTAATTTATATATATATAGAGTCTGTTTTTTTGTATTAATCATCGACGGTTCAAACAGGACATTTAACGGCAACGCGATCAAATTGATTGGCATTACAAAGCGTGGTGTCCATTTTCTAGAAATGCGGATAGGAGACATTCCATTTATGGCGAAGACGATTGAATGTGCAGTGTAATATTAAAGCGTCGACCTGAATACAAAATGGCTTTGCATTGTCGAGTGAAATGCATGTGGGAACCGAATTATGTAATAGAAAAATATACACAAATTCCATGGACATATTTGTATCATTACATCGGAGATGAACGATGCATTTGTATTCAAATTATTTTTTCAAACAAATGAATATTAAAATAAATATAATTATGCTAGTGTCATCTATGAATAATAACAAAAAATAGCTCAGCAAATATTCGAACCATTTACCGATAATACCGACACCATATTTTGAAAAAAGTCGATCAAAGCTTAGTTGAGTGGGTTTCGACCCCTAGTAAAAAATCACGACTGCAATGATAACCATATTTAATGTCTCCCATCCTCGAATGCATTATGTCTTTAAGTAGCTATCGCTAGTCTTCACCTTATCTCATCGTGGAATCAGACGCTTCCTCATTCGTTTGACGTAGCTTGACCATATTGCTGAGATCTAACGAATCTCAACACTATGGTTTAGCCATTGGCGGATTTCTCCTTAGGTGCATAAGGCGCGCGCCTGGGGCCTCATTAATTTCAGGGGGCCTCAAATTTCGGCAATTTTTTTTTCATTACAAAAGTAATTAATAATTTAGCTGTATTCCCTAAATTAAATTGATAAATAAATGAAGCCAGCTATGGCATGTTTTTCAGGTGGTTATCCTAACGTTCATATTTCGAGTCATGTGTACGCAGATTCAAGTGCGTAGCTACCTTAAGGCAAAACGATACAAAGCATCGGGGCCCTCGGTATACAGCCCTCAGGGGGCCCCTGCATTTTACTAGAAATAATAAATATTTGTAACATCGAGAACACTAATATCGATCATTGAGAAGCTAATAAAAAAAAGGAGAAAGATAAGAAGCTATAAAAATTAAAACGTTTAATTTTGCTTTTTACATAAATGTGAAATTAATTATGCATTCAAAACGTTGCAAATTGAGTAAAAAAAAATGTGAGTGTAGAATGCACATTATAGGGTGTAGGGTTAGTAAAAATATTTTGAGGGGGGGGGCCTCAAAAAATTGAATTGCGCGTGGGGCCTCTCAAGTGCTAAATTCCTGACTGCGGCTGATTCTCTATTGCTGACCATATATTTATTTTAATGAGATCATTCTTTCCGGTAACAATTATTATTAATGAAACCGTAACGTTAGGGCGAAATATGACAATTTTTCCGGACATATATAAGAAACCGAACTCCAAAAGAGCTTTGACATAACAATATTGAATCCGAAAACTCAACTCTGTCCATAATTTATTAAATAAATAAGTATATAATATAAGCACTCACCTAAACAGCCTTCCGTTGAGAATCCATAATGTTGATACTGGCAGGAATCGCACCGGAAACCCTCTACGCCAGGTTTACATTCGCAATGTCCGATAATGGGATCGCACACGGGACTCAACGATCCTGTCATATCGCATTCGCACGGCGAGCATCCAGCGGTAAAGTTGCCGTATCCTTTCTATAAGTAATATTTACACGATAATAATGTATAGATATAAAAATTATGTTATCGTCGAGTACCTGACACGAATTGCAAGCCCTCCCGTCGTACGGATATCTACAATCACATTTGCCGGTGTTCGGATTACACGTGATACTCGTAGATCCGATCAAATCGCAATCGCACGGCTTGCAGTCCTTTTCCGACGCGATGCCGTAATGATTCTCTTTGCAGCTGTCGCATTTATAGCCATCGGTGTTGCCGGGACACGTGAGACATTCGCCGGTCACATTGTTACACGGGGCACCGTTACAATTGCACACTTGACATGTTGATCCGATCTCGAGTGGATTTCCATAGTAGCCGTAATCACATCTGCAATAAAAGCAATCAATGTTATAGCAATAATTGAATATAAAGGTTTAATAATTTTTATTCCCTAAGATGAAATAACTTGAAAGGATGATGATTTCTCAAAGGGATTTTTTTAAACGTCAGTTTATTTTAAGACCTGGTCTAGTAAACACCTAAGTTTTTGTAATTATATTTAAGCAAAATCTGCAAATTTGTGGTTTTTATATAAAAAAAATATTTCTATCCTTAGGTAGAGGGATGTCGAGGTCAACAATTGATGAGATGCACTTGCACCACTGTGTTCCGTTTTTGTTCGATCAAAGGAAGAGGGGAACGAAGCAATAAAAGCTATCAAAAATACTTAAAGAAATTTAAAAAATATAAATAAGGACCTCAAGAACATCGCTCGATAAGAACAACCTTAAAAATTATACGATGATGTCCTGAAATCAATGGTGGAGTCAAATTCAAGTCAATCTATCGAAGAGTTATTGACCAAGATTGGCTGTACCTGGTCTAAATAAGTTTAAGATAATCCACGGCATTTGGGATAGGCGCATAAACAAGGAATTTGGATCCCGTATGAACTATTGGTAACAGTACTTGACCAGCTCCGTATATTTGTGCGCCTCTGTTATCCTGTTTTGAAGTACTGTAACTGGAGATGGAAGTAAGTGCTATACAATAATCCTGTACGAAAAAAACAGTGACTTTCTGACGGGCAAGTACCATTTCCAACGCCTCGACCAGCCCTAACATTAAAGAAGATCCTTATGTGTGTTTGGTGGGATTTCTCTGGAGTATTATATTGTCTACTCCTGGGGCCCACCTTCTCGTGTTTCTAGGTGTGAGTATAGCCAGACAGATTGATCAACCATATAGACTTGGAAAACTCCGTGTCGGCTCTCAGCTGTCCAAATAATGATAACGCATGCTGGGTCTGATATGTATATTTATACAAGGCTGACAGCAAGGCATGGCCGTTCAACTTTTGTATGGAATAACGCAAACGACGGAGTGAAAGCAAGTAGCTTCTTGGTTCATTTGATTACTCTCATGCCCTCGCCGTGCTGGATATGATGAGAATGGGAGGGGGGGGGGTAGACAATTCCTGAAACATAACACATCGCGTTATCAGACGTAAGGCGAAGTGGGCTAGTCGTTGCTCTCCTCTTGACAGGTCAGTGTTCCTCTGCCTCATTCACTGAGTCAGCCTACGAATAGCTTGGGAGTTGCATGTGCAATGTCAGAGCCATTGTAGATGAGATGAAAACATTTATAGAAAAGTTTTTTAATGAAAAACCAAAAGTTTTGATTATTTTCGGTCACCCTAATAATAGAATCACCAGAGGTACTAAATGAAAATAAACAAATATTCCGTGTTTTATTAAATTTTCTATCGATACTTACATTTCGCAATGATCTCCGGTGTATCCTTCGGGGCATTGGGTGCAGAAATATTTATCTTCCTCCGAAGTGCAGCTCGGACTGAAGTTATTGCTCTCTACTAGCGACGGACAAGCACATTTTTTGCAATCGTCTATGTTACCGATCAACGGATTGCCGTAATATCCGTGTATACATCGTTCGCAGTTCAAACCGATCGTGTTATGCTGACACGGAGAGCACTCTCCGTTGTTGAGATCGCACGACTCGGCATGCCCGTTGCATTTGCATTTTATGCATTCGAATCTTTCGTAATGGTTCGTCGTATTCGTAAATATTTTAACGTATCCAAACGCGCATATTTCGCACGAATATCCCGTATATCCCGGCGGACATATGCATTTTTCAACGTGCGATATTTGATTCTCGATATTTTCGTTGCCGACAACGATCAACGCCCCCTCCAGATTGCCTTCGACTTGATCCGTATGAAATTTAGCTCGTAACAATACGTTTTTTACATTCGCCAAGACGCTCATGAACTGTTTTCGTGTCACTTTTGCGCCGATATACTCGGTGCGTCGTGATCTTGTGATGATATCCTTCAGGGAATCCGGCATGTGATACCATAAATGTTCACGCAGCGGTATAGTGATTTCTAAACGATCGCTACTCTCTGGATATGATATATCGTCGATTGCTATTTTCATGCCGTTTTGTCCGATGATTATTAAATTGGGACCGGTCGTCGGTTTACCGCTCGTATCTCCTCGGATGACGACCCATCCGATACGGAATATCAGTAGTGATCCGTACGCTTGCAATTTATTTCCTAAATATACATCGGGAGCGTTCCAGTAATACGATTCGAATCCTGAAAATTCATAATCTGCTATCGTAAGATATCCCGTATCTGAATCTAACGTCGGAGTCGCTAACGCTGTTATTCTCATATCGGTAACTGTCCAATTTTCTAATGATTGAAGCTGAAATCATCGATATTATTATTTTCAGGATTGAAATAAATATATATTATATAAATTATGATTAGATATACGTACTATATGGTTTTCAATCAATGCTGGACGACACGTTTCTCCGATACCAGAGCAATAACACGGCATACATCCGTCCGGATTATTTTCTTCCAATGAAAAGAATCCTTCTCGGCATGTATCGCAATATTTTCCGTAGACGTTCAGCTAAAATAATATCATTTAAATGATTTTCGTCTAATATTAAAGTTATAATGAATGCATTATTATTAAAATAAAACCTTGCACTGGCAATCTGCGTCGCATTCATCTTCGAAGAGAGTTCCGGCTTTATTACACGGGCACAATTCACATAATGGATAGCCGTTATATCCGGAATCGCATCTATTACACCGTGTACCGATATAACCTTCTTTACATTCGCAGATAACGTCTCGAGAATATTCATCGTATAGACATTGTCCTAAAAATATATTGATAAATAAAATATTTTATATTAAATACGTTATATTATTCTATTAATTTACCGGTAGATCCATTTGGATCACAATCGCACATAACGCAGGGTTCGTCGTCTTCAGGCAATACGTCTGGTGGTCGATAATAACCGATTTCACACATCTCGCAGTTAATTCCAGTCGTATGTTTCTAAAATTAAATAGAAATAAGATCAATAATATTATATACATAATTAAACAAAGTATATATTATAGAATAAATATATAATTCATACTATACAATTGATGCAAACGCCTCCTCCCCTAAACCGTCCGTATATATCGATGCTTCGTTTTTCTTCATCGACTTGGGCGTCGTATACGCATTCATTGGCATGACCATGGCATTGACACGACTGACAAATATTGGGATCAAAGAGCGTCCCTGCTGAAAACGGTAATTGATTGAACATCGGACAGCATTTATTGCAGCTCGGACCGCACGTATGATGTATGCATTCACATTCTGGATGCTGAAATATATTAACGTTATCAATATTCATATCGCTTTGATTAATTACTGGATTTTTTCATTAAATCTTACCCCTCGTGCGACATTATGCCTGCAATCTTTGGCGTGTCCAGCACACGAACACCGTCCGCCGACTGTGAGATCTCGCAGTGTGTAAAAGCGTCGTTCGGGCCTTCCGGATCGCTCTCCGTGCAAACCCATCAGTCTTAATCTGACGTATCTCGATTTACTCCACTCATCGCTTCCGCCCATTAATGATAAATGTATCTAAAAATTGTTATTAATTAGTTTATGCAAAACATTGCATCATTTGGTTTGCAGGGAGCCATTAATTCTTATGATAATGATAAGATAGTTAACTTTTCGGGGAATTCCGTGTGATGCTTATCAGCTGATAATGCAAGATATGTTGATAAGTGATAAAATCAATTTAACGCAATAATCCAAATGTTTATATTTACTTTCAGTAAGAGTATTTCAATAATAATTTATTATCAGAAAAAAAATATTTAAAAAAATGCAAATTATTTAAAACGTAACCAGATATTTTATATCCACTTAAAATGTTGGATTTATTAAATATTTATTAAATAATATCAAAAGTATATTTGAATTTTGTATTTATTTGAGGTTAGAACAGAAGAATACCCAAACGTCAATTTTGATGTGCAAATGAAAATGCAGTGTTGCCAACTTAATTAAAATAAACATCGACATTTTTTAATAGTGTTTTTCGCCCAGCATAATTTATCAGGATGCCTTTAATATAATGCTACCCAGGAAATAAGCAATAGTTACATTATTATAAGCGTGTTGAGTTTATCAATTCATATCTGTTTCTTTATATATTAAGTTTAGTCAATATAGAGATAAAACAATTAAAATATCTTAAAAACAGTGACAGATTTCCTCTTAGGCGCATAAGGCGCGCCCGGGGTCTCAAAGTTCAGCTCTCAAAACGATATTTTTCATAACAAAAATAATGAATAATTTAGCAGTATTCCATAAATTAAATTAAAAAATGAATAACGCCAGCTATAGCATGTTTTTAGAATGGCTACCCTAATGGTTAGAGATACGTTATTATCGCATTTTGCGATAAATACGACATAGAAGCGATAAAAGCGATAAATGCGAATAGATGCGAAATTTTCCATATATCGATCTCTTGGTTATAACATAGGTGGCATTTTGCCTATGGAAACCCAGAAGCTACTTCTTGAAACAGACGAACATACCCAAACTAGGAATTAATAGATATTCCTAAGTCGGTTTCCCCGTAAAAGCTTATTATTAAATCCTTGCTTCATTTAAACATACATGAAACGAATGTGTTTTATGAAACTTAAATCATCTGTCTAACCTGCATGTAGCTGGAAGTAGATGTAATTTCCAAACATGAAACGATATCGGTAATAAGAAACTTAATTTTGTTTACAATATTAACAAATACCAATAGAAACATGCCTGATGATAAACTTTACAATTTTAATCATTATACTATCTTTTAATCGGTGCATCCTGTATTTCCCATTTAATCTTTTTAATGTGTGTTCTATTAAATAATTGTATACTATATAGTAAATTATGTATAAATTAAACCTTTTAACTTAAATATCTGACTATGAAATAAACGCTAAATAGATGCTAGAATTAGTCATTTTAAATGCTATTTTTTTAAAAAAATAGATGCTAAAATACGTGTCTCTACTAATGGTTATATTTCGAACCATATGTACTGACTGTTCCGCAGATCATGATCCATGGATTCAGGCTCGTAGTTACCTGTTTTAAACCGGCAGACAATAGGGCAGTTATTGTATAGAGAAACAAGCAAAAAATAATTAATCCGTAAAATTAAAAATCATTTATACAACAAGACGAGGAAAATTGAGCTTTAAAAAAATTTGTTGATGATTTTTTTTATCATAATTGTAATAAAAAACTATTTATTTTTGCAATTTTAAGAGTTGATTTTAAATAATTGAAATATTTTTACACGGTAATATTTGAAATGTATCTTGCGCGTAAAAAGAAAGTCGGAATTGAATTAAAAAAATACGGACATCGAAAATTTTGTTATGGCCAAACATGTTTAAATTTTATCCACCATTTTGAATATTTAAGGTTATGTTAAATCGATTTAAGCAATTTTCAATGGATATGCATTTTAAAAAGCTTGATTGCTGGAAAAAAGCCTATCTTAATTGATTAGTGTTCGTAAATCTGTATAAAAATACGTAACATAAGGATTTACGAGCTTATTCTTATTAAAAAAAATCAATTTAGCTAAAAAATAAAAGAAGATTTCACATTTTCAGACGTTTTCTGTAACATAGAGATTGATTTAATTTTTCCAGTATGGAAATTATTGTGGCGCCAGTCACGGTCAGTTGCCCAACTAAGATCATCTATCAAAAATCTGACGTGAATGCAAGCCAAACTCATTTGCCACACAAATTGCAAAGAACGCTGATTTATAACAGCTCTAGTGTGTAATCTTCACCATTTTTTCACCATCAATCTTAGCTGAGGAAAAAAATCTCCGTAAAAAAGCGGAGACTTAATGTGACGTTGCCCCACAAATTGTTAAATATAATTTTGGGGCACTTCACATGTGAAGGACCAGTGCCGCCAGTGGGAAAGAAATTGATGGCGCACTCCCTCTCTTTGCTCTTGCGGTTGTTATCTTAATTTAGTAAACGAACAACAACATGGGGCACACATCGCCATTATCCAATTAGAAGACTCGGAACCAAAGTTGGTTCGTTAATTCACTCATAAATCCATAAGATTCAGTTATGGCTCCATGACGAGAGCCCTTTTACGAGCCGGCTCAATTAGATTATTGCGGACTAAGTGACTTGCAGACTCTGCTCAACTCGATTATGTGAGAGAACGGCGCAAGGGCCAATCTTAATTACGGATGTGATCGTGGATGGATCGTCGAAAGTTGAGACGGGCACTTACTTCTCCGTTTTCGTGCGGCTGCTGCTTCGAATGGAACGTGGTGCACGTCGGGTCCACGTCGTTTATCGGCCTCGGCTTCCCAGGAGTTGCCGGCACTCCGAAGAGGTCCTGGCATTCTGAGCTGCTCCTGGCGAAGTACTGCCACGCCTGGTAGTAATCACCGTCTGTGGAATGTTCCAGCGCCCATGCAGCAGGTCTCGGGGATGCTCCTGCTCGGACTATCACGTATGCCACTTCGTATTCCTGAAAATTAAAAACATGTTAAAATGACGCACTTGATTTATGACAGTTGAACACCTGATTGTAGATGATTCATTGTGTATTTCTGATGAAAAAATTAGTAAGCAACGATGCTTATCAGATGTTGAGATTTGGTTAATATGCTGATACGGAATGAGTCATTTGAAAATATTGTAATAGGATTTATATTCCATTGTTTAACATCCTTTACATGATGACTATTAAATTGAATATGAAAAATATATTAAAAGTCGATTATTAAGCAAAGTAAACCCTCCTATAGCGCCAAGATAGAAGATTAGGTACGTAAGGTAGTAAGTCCTTTCAAAAAGATGAATCGAGGTTCTATTGTATATAGAAAAAAAACTGTAATACAATTTTAATATTTAAATATTATATGATTTTTTTTATCAACGGTTACATATATGTTTTACATTTTTGGAAGATAGTGGACAAGTTTTTACGACCTATTACAGATTAATTTATATGATTTATGAATTTGCTTTCTTCTATAATAATAGACTCTTTATTTTAATGTTTAAATTCTTCTCGTTAATAAAATATAGTACAGTGTAACCCTGTTTTTACGTGCCACGGAATTCACGTTTTACAATCCCGTTTTATTTTAGTACCCTGTTTTTAACCCTGAATCTACGTTTTCCCTCTAATTACATTTTATCTAATCAGTCCTAGGATCAGATAAAATATTGATTTCCAGAAAATATTTGATAGCTTTTCAATCTTCATAAGCCGAGGCAAGAGGTTTTTCTTAACGAAGAAAAAAAAGGGTTTACAAATAATAACCAAGAAAATATTTCCGACAAAAAACCAAAAAAGGTTTTTAAACAAAATCTTCGTTTAAAATCTTTAACTAGGCCACAGCACAGTGGGACGAATCATAAATTCTTCTGCCAAAGATCTATTTGAGCTCGAATTATGAAACTTGGATTAAATATAGTTGAAGACATATTCTTCATATTAAATAATACAATTTAAAAATATATTTCTAATAATTATATTATATTATTATACTCTGTATAATTTTATATATTAAGTTACCAGTGTTATGTATTAACTAAAAAACAATATTTTCATTAATTACAGACACAAAAATATACAATATTATAAGAAAATCCTTAAGCTTAATTGCTAACTATTTATATATTTTTGAAAATAAATGATATGCACTTTAATATGGTATATATAACATTAATATGCAATTAAAAACTGTAAAGATTTACTCAATTGAATTTGACACTACGAAAATAATACAATCGAATTTTTTTAAAAAGTAAACTATTACTAAAAAAAATCACATATTAACCCTTTATAGGGCAAAGGCTGAAATAGGTTAATATATTAACCAGTCGCTTTAAGGTCTATATTTCCATGAGTGCCCATAGAAATGTCAACCTTAGTAACGTGATATTTTGTCGAGAACGCTTTTTGGTTAATTTAATAAAAATTAAAGAAAAAATCCAAAATAATTAATTTGTCCTGTAAAGGGTTAAACTTTAATGTTTAATCTATTATTTCCCATTTTATAGAATTTTCTGTAAAAATATTTTTGGTAGTAGAATTCATGATCCACCCCACAGTGCACCCCATTTTAAGTTAATAAGTTATAAAATAATAGACAGGCAATGGTGGGGGAGGGGGGGTCTATGCTACAAAATAGTTAGGCAATCTATGCTCTAAATTTTAAAGAACAGAAAATTATGATTTAAATATATGACTTTTTTTTATATATTTCGTGGTAAAATCTCTAAATTAATTAGTATTCATATTATTTATACTATGTCAAAGTTCATCGATATTTTGATTTAATTTATTTTCATATTCGAATTTTAATATATCTGCGCATGGCGTATCGGAATTGCTGATGGATTTCCGCGTACCGGAGCGGCGTTCCGTTCCAATTCGATCCTCTCGCGCAATAACATTCTACATTTCTTCGGATGAATGGCGATGATTGTCCGAGTCATCATCAATGCCCATCACACAGTGGGCCCACTCGAAGGGTCACGCGACGCTGCCAGCTGTCCAACAGTTGGACAGGGTCCTTATTAAGGTCCTATTGATTTCGCCATGGCGCTTTCACCGCGCCGTAACGAGTCTTTGTCCTACCACACATGGTCACATTACGACCGTTTAAGGCCACGCATGCATAGATTTGTTTGGAAATGGCGTGGATATTCGTCGCGGAGTTCCATCCGTATCGTTATGGTTCAGTGGCCGGGCGCCAGAAGAATGGGCCGTGTTGGGAATAAGGAAGGAGCACAAGAATGTCGGTGATTTATCGTAGGGCGATAAATATTTTGGTCATCGATGCAACAATGGTGTCGGCTGTTGGGATTTGAGGTCACGGGGTTATGGAGTGGCCGTCGGAAGGGGCGCCGAGGATTAGAAAGCGGGAGAATTAGCCGAAGGTGTGGTCCCCTTTAATTATTTTAATTAAAATCATAATTCTGCAGAGGGACTGTGGCCCTGGATCGGAGCGGGAATCAGGGGATTGCTAGAATTGCCCATTAGAAAATATCTAAACGTCTAATTTGATCATATAAATCTATATTACAGCTTGAATTGTGTATAAATCAACTGGGGATAACATGTGATTTTCGACTATTATGTTAATATCTTGTATAAAAAGTAGAATTAATAAGAATTACATATTAATAGTCCTTCGATTTCTTTGACTTGTGACAGTAATTTGGTTATTAATTGAATCGAATGAAGAATATAGAGAGATTTTTAATGAATTAGCTATTGTTTTACGATACAAGACTAAGTTTACAATATTTAAGAAGCTGGATGATGTACCATGGATCAGTAATGTTCAACCTGAAACATTTTTTTATATTTTTCAGCCGCAAAAACCGGAAACAATACTAATTCGTTTTAAAGCAAAATGATTTTCTGTAAATCTGATGATCTATCGAAAAGTGTACGCGTACCTCGGTTTAATATCACAGAATACATATTTTAATATTTTTTTAACATTGCCTATATTTAATTGATTTGAATAAATATATATACTACAGTAAACCCTCCGATAAGGCTCCCTGCTATACCGCGGTTTTCTATAACGAGTTCGACAGTCTTTCATATAGTGTTTCCTCCTAAAAGGTCTAATTACACAAGAACATTTAAATATGCGAATATAAAAATGATCTTGTTCAGTTTACAAAATAAAATTAAAAACCCCTTTCCCCAAATTTTGTATGGGTTCCTTGACTTCTATAGCGTGGTTTCGATTTCTTCGTTGTATGAGGGTTGACTGTTAAGTATTTATTAGCGGTTGTACATATAGAACTGGGATGGCCAACATATGACAAGCGTGCCTTATGAATTATAAAATTCTTTCAAAGAATTTTGATTAAAAATATATAGTGTCACATTATGGTAATATTATAAATAAATATATCTATATGGTGGAACCTAGATCTATCGTTCTCGTATTCATTTCTTTTTAAATATAGTAACGGCTAAACATTTTCGTATTTATCGTTTAGCTAGCCGTACCGATGGGGTCTATTGGGGACCCCAAGTTTTGATTTTTCTCGAATTACTCTTGCAATATATATCCAATACGTCACAAACTTTTTGAATTCGTCTAAAAAAATCTAAAGAGCAAGTATTATAAATAGTCATGGTACTTTATTGTCTGTAAATGCGAAAAAAAACAACAATATTCGCTGCTGTTGCAACAATATGCGCGCGATGTTTATTCTTGCTTGCATCCGGTACAATGGAAAATTTTGCCAAAAAATGAAATTCTGGAATGAAATGCTAGGCTCCAATAATCCTGCATTTCAGGGACTTCAATGAGACCCATATTGATCACGACTCCCAAAAACGCCTTCATTCTTAACTTCCGTTACATCAATCCATGTTCTCCAAATGGAATGGTTTTGATAATGTTTTGGCTGTAAATCATATTAGCAGCATACTGATTTGTCTCGGGATGTAATTTACGTGTATGAGGATCTCGTAAAAATTACAATTGAAAAAAATTGTAGAGGTGTAGAGCAAGATGCTGAACTAGGGTCCTGTACTTTTGCGTCCAGTAGTGAAATCCATTTGGCAGTGCAATTATCCTCATTAGTGACATCCACCCATGAAGATTGATCGTCATCTCGAATAACATTCTGGAACATCGTCACTACTGGAAATCTCTTCTTTAAAGTCTCTGCTGGCGATAAACGGATAAATCCTCTAATCAGAGGAATCAGATTCTATGAAGGCTGCAAACGACGGTCCTGGATCAAGCAATAACCTGATAGATAAAAAATTAATCACTTAGCAATGCTATTCGTCAAGTCTTAATAACAAAAAATGGATAAATAGATGTTTATTACGAAACCTTGGCGCCGAGAGCAACTGTTTTGTTTTGTCGATGCCCGCCACTACCCCTGAAACACACCATTCTTTGTTTATTGTGTGAACCTGAAGGGTCCTAACTTTCTAAAATTCGTGTCAAACATGCATATATTCTGAATGTAGTTATCGACAAGAAATATTAAAAAAAAATTGGCTTAAAAAATCAGCTATTAATCGTAACATATTCAATGTCGAGTGACACTCGACATTGGAGCTGGTGGAAACATAGCATGTCGAGTGACACTCGACATTGGAGTGGAAAGGGTTAAGCCGAATCTCGTCAATTTCCTGACTGATTATTTTATTAAAATTCTTAATAGACATAGGATGATTTTTAGAAACCTTTTTCTATGGATATTTTTATAGAAAAAATCAGACGGAAGCTTAAGAAATTCCATATTTGACCAGAGCAGAACGCCATAGTAATTGTTGCAGGGATTTTCTTGCTTTCTCGATATTTTCAGGCATTCTATCGATCCTAGATCTGTCAGAAGATTTAATTTTTAAATATTTTATAATATGCTCCAAGTAAAAAGCTCCAGTATTCATCAGTTCAACTTAAGATGAGTATTATTAACCGATCATCACGGCGGCTCGAAAACAACTGCGTCATCCTAATGGGGTCTCTCAGGGACCCTAATCATTTCATGTCAACTTATTGATGATGAATTCATCAACATTTTAATGATATGCTTCATAATTTGGTCGATATTTTAGATTTTTTAACTAATCAATATGACGCATATCGTACGGCTCTCGCAGCACGTGTCACTCGGACGATTCACTCAGTGACCCCAAACATCTCAAGTCATCTTTAATTATGGTCGATATTTTGAATTATTCTGTTAATAAGTATGATGCGTAAATGAGAAACGATGTTCCGTCGAAGATTGAGGACACGCCGGCGACTACCGACATCTCGCGGCACGTGTCACTAGAACCTTACACTCGCACTTGACACATCGTACCGGATTCGAACGAGACAAAAACACCGCGCTCGTGGCAAAAGAAGCGAATATTATTGTTTTTTTATGTAGCGCTTCCTCAAAATATGTGAAATCATAATTTCCCATCCTAAATAATCTCAATTATCAATTCTAGCTATTATTATTCAATGTTTTATTTAAAAATCGAACATCGAAACACATTTTCTAATCATGATGATGCTAACATCCGCATTTTAAAGATAATTACTCAAGTATTTCAAAGGAAATTGTCCGAAACTATTCTATTATGCAGTGAATAAATTAAATAAATATTTTTTTATCCAATATTCATTTTCTATCTATCTATCCGTATGTACGTAATGTATTGTATACAATGAATGAAAGTAATAAAATGCTATAAATTACACGGGCGAGTGTTAAAATATGGCGTCGCCTATCTTTGAAGTAACACTCAGAACACCTGATAATTGGATTCATAAATAAATTGGATATAAAAAAAAGATAATGTTCATATATTTTATTATGCACTCCACAAATGCACAATAAATGCATCCGGTTGGTTGGTAATGAAAAATAAAAAAATATTGACAAAGCAGTTTGTCAGCGGTGGTGGGGGTAGGTCACAATAAATCTGCGGACGCAATTGTTCCCCGGGACGCTTTAAGAAACAATTTCGCGGTATTCGAGCTTATGAGTTCGTAATGATCATTTGTTTTTCAACAATAAATTGCCGGGCAAAGTACCATTACGCCACATCTCCCGGGCCAAAGTTTGAAATTTGTCCTATAAATCAAAAGGACGCCGCCGAAGCCATGGGCGGTCCACCAGCCATGGCCACCATTGTCGAGAATCGGCCAAACAAACTAAGCCAGCCATGGAATTTCACTTTAATTATGGAGAAATTATCGATCTTCAATGGTGAAAGCATATAGATTTTTATTTACATATATCGGGGCTCATTTCACTTTTTAAAGTCAAGATCTCCTTTTGATTCCTCGGCGTACAACTCCCCGGATATTCTTTTGTGTTTGCCCGCGTCCATATAATAAAATAATAAGAGCCAAGAACAAAGAGAATCGACAAGGGCCAATCTCCTTTTGTCGTCTAGGTCCTTTCATTTGTAGACCCCCTTTTGTAATCGCCCACAGGATTATGAAATCTGCAAATAGCCGCCTCTTCCTCCCTGCCACAGCGCCGAATAACGTTTAAAAAATATATACACGTTTAAAGGCAAATACCGCGTGCCATTAATCGCGCGCATGCGCACTATCGCGTTATTAAATATGTCCGCCTTTATCCGCGACCGATTAACTTTCTTTACATCGTCTCACGCGGACCATTTAGCAATATGCTACCGATAACGATCGCCATTGTGTCCCGGTCCTTATCTGCCCGGGACGATGTATTAAAAATAAATACAGGGTGACCCGGGGGAAACAGGACAATGGCCGTATCTCGTGCGATCTGCAGGCCGTGACGATTGACCAACAGGGCACGTAACAAATAAGGACACGATAAATTAGATCGTTTTTATCTCGATGCCGGTACTGCTTGCGGTCGGCAATCCTCGCCGATCCACTGCAGCGGCGGTTGGCCTCAACTGCAGTACAGAAGTTCTCGACGAAGTTCGCTAATGGCCTCGCTAAATGGCGAAGTTTTAAATATTTGCATGGATCCGACAACGGCGTCGGATTTATTGTATGGGAAAATTTTCGATATTTTTCAATAGGAAAGTTTTCGGCTTAGAGTGTTGCGGATGTGGAGCGTTCGACGCCGATTATTTATTTACGGATGCAATATAAACTATTATCGCGTTTTTAATGGACATAATAAAAATTGTCACGACCAAATGACACAATATAATCCGCCATTTTGAAAATTTAAGGTTATGTTAACGTAATATAATAATTTCGCATATACTTAATGGCATATCGACATTAATTTGTTTTAATAATTGACAGTGAGCATTATTTTGCATTTAATTGACTGTAATTTAATTAATCAACATAAAATAAAACAATATTAATTTGTGCACGTCAGCCATGTTGAATTTGTTTGACGCCATTTGAATTTAATCCGCCATTTTGAATATTGAGGTTATGTTGATATGATTTTATCACTTTTCAAAAATTTCATATATTTTTGATCTTTATGTATAAACAGACAATACAGTATGGGATAAATCGCGGAAAAATAGGATAGTATGTAGAGCATAATGGACCGTAGGTGTGGGTATTGCATTTTTCCATACAAGGAGCATTCCTGTTGAGCCAGGATACAAACCAGGCGTGAGAACAATGGCATTCCTGAAGTTCCGTGACTGGTTCCTTCAGCTATTCCAATAAACTTTAAAAAAATATATCCAAAGACAACAAGAGCAGTAATGAAAACGATTTTATCTCTATATTAATAATGAGCTCGATAAAATCAAATAATTAAAATTGTCGACTGAGGATAATATCGCCGGGACGGGATAATATTGATCCTCTCTCGAACAAATATCCGGCTGGAAGTGCATCCGGGAAGTGCCGGAAGTAAATAATTTCATGCAGAAAACGAACAAAGAGCGTCGAAGGAGTTGGAAGTTTATTTGAAACGTGATAAACGATATATGAAAATACTTGCCGATACAAGAAACTTTAGCAATAGCGTATCAAAGTGAAATATATATAGAAATAACGCATAATATGATTACATATATGACAATTATTATTAATTTATAGCAATAATAAACCGTAATTAAGGTAATTCATCGTCAAAAGTTATGTTTATTGAGTGAATCATGAAAATTATGGAGAAATTCGATATAAAATCTAAATAATGGATGCGATAACAATAGCAATATGAACAAACAACTTAGATTAATCCCAAATTTGTCGGAATTAGCCTTTAAAGTCAATTCTGTAGGTCGCAATATGAAATAATTTTGGAGCTAGACGCATCGTTTATCGATATGTTTTAATTTTTAGACAGCTAGTACACATTGTTGGACGATAGGCGCGTTAAAATAAAACCTAAAGGACATAAAACAAATTTGTCTAGCGGGCGAGTGTGGGATACGGAATGGGATGGTCCAGAAGAGGCGTGGGACTTATGTGCTTAGGATGGCAGATCCCAAGCATCAGAATGCCGGTCCACGGTATCCGTCCCGCGTTTAGCCGCGGATTTTTCCGACTTCCAGTGCAAGTAAACACATTTATGGCGAGCCCACTTGAAAGGCCGGATCCAATTACGTTTAATGTCCCATGATTTATGGCGCACTCACTTTACTATTAACGCAGACGTGAGCGGCAATTTTACAAGTGGTACCCGAACAATGGGCTTGCGCAGCCTCCCCGAGACCGCAAGACGACCTCTTTGTTGGCGGCGAGGAGGCTCCGAGGAGGACCCTCCCGACCGGCGCAATAATGTATCGTGTGCGGTTTGCGGGATGCCAACATTCGATGATGTCCGTGGGATTAGCAAGAATCGATCGGACCTAACGATATTTCTCCAATGCAAAAGGGTCGAATTCAACTTTTTCAGGAGATCTTGGACTCAATCTTCAAGATCACAAGGCGATTTTGGTGTACGTAAAGAATTAGTTAATTCTAAAAGGAAATATAAGAAGTATTAAAATAGCTTTGTTGCAAATTTGTATTCTTCCACCAAATTAACCAATAATATAAAGCAGTGAAATTCAATCAGCGGCATGTGTATCTTTGGACATCATCACCATCATCATTTGCCAGCTACGAGACACTATGGCCAGCCACGAGCTACTGTTGGGAGATACTTACTGAGCGGATGGGCCTTACCAGACACCAGTTCATACCGCGGGGATCCAAGCCGTCTTGGTATGCGGAGTAAGAGTTTTCCCTCTCTTGGGCATTGCTGTTAGAATCGGATTTTACCCTCCCGACTGTGTCCAGGCAATTAGGAGGGGGTTTGTCTCGGTATTCGTTCTCATCTTCCTATGCGTTATCTGTTTCTAACAAATTGTAGGTGATTAGCCTTGTCGCACAATATCAATCCTTTCATGGGAAAGATAACTCTAAAGAGAGGGTCTCTGAGAAAGAATGAAGAGGAACAAAAGTATCGAGATTAGATCATTTATCGGTCAACAGTTTATGGTTTTCCTTCCCGAAGCATACTGGTTTTGAGGTGAGATATCCGTTAGAGATCAGATGTCATCCCTACCGTGTGCGAGCCACGAAACACTCACTCGCTGAGCGTATGGGCCTTACCAAACTTTCGAATGGTAGTCGAGGCCAAATGAACTTGAGTCTTACATGAAGAGGAGCGAAAGTATCGAGACTAGATCATTTATCGATCAACAGTTTAGGGTTTTTCTTCCCAGGGTATACTGGATGTGTGGTAAGAAATCCGCTAGAGAGCAGAAATACAATATTATACATACAAACCCATGAAGATATGTTAATGCCTTGCATAAAATTAATATTAATTAGATTGTGTGTCAGATTCCAAGAAGTATAAGAGGAAATAATCCGAATTCTTTAAAATCTATCGAGCCTATTAATGGCCTTGGTAACTAAACCTAATAATAATATGTTTTTGACAATCTAATTCGTTTTGAGCACAGAAACATCATTGGATCTACATAACATACGAGAAATGGAAAAACGAAGCAGATTAAATACAGTCATGGATAATAAAAATGTTAGAAGATGCTGATTTTGTGGCAATATATAATTGATTAAGATGACGATACGAGTTTTCTTCGTAGACTTGCTTTTTTGTGATCGACAGTTTGATGGAGCAGGATTAAAATTATATAAAATATGCTTTAACATTATCATAAATTAATAGTTATACTAAAGAGCTTAAGCATAAGATTAAAAGGACAAGATAAGAATTATTATTAGGTCCCATAAATAATGTCGTTTTTCAGAAATGATTTGATTAAACATGTTTAAACAAGTAAACAAGTGATTGTCACGTATGTATAAATATCACTGAGCTTAGATATATTTTATATTGCAAGTACGCGGGTACTAATTTGTTGCTTTAATAGCCCCTAATTAAAATGGCGGGTCATAGAAGAGCGCATTAAACACGTCACGAGTATAAACAAGGGAGCAGTGCAGAGAATGTTCTAAAATATGTGGAGAAAATGCGGTGAAGGTGTTTAGAATATTCGCTAGAGCCAACGATGCCACTGCAAATATCGATTCAAGGCGACTTTAGCTTGAAAGATGCTGTGTTATAGCGCAGAAATCAGACGTGAGAGGATCGAAGAGCTTGGTTACGAAAGACTTATCCTCCCTATTTCCTGACTATTCAGGAGCTGGCAAAGTTTCATTGATCACTGGAAAGATTTACAATGAATGAAATGATGCACCTAACATTTGCACATGCTTTGATAGATAAAAAAAATCATTCTACAAACAAAAATTAATGGTGCTGACTGTAATCCAAAATTATTACGCATGAGAGATCACTGAAGATGAATCCGATGAAAACTTTAGTGTACCCAACCTTTTAACTAAATAATTTTCTTAGTAGATCCCCTTACATATTTTTCTTGGTGGCACACGGAGCTCTTTTCACGTATCCGCCAAAGAATATCAAATCACAAAAAATATTTTTATTGGAAATTTTACGAAAGTTTTAGGTGAAATTTCTTCAGTTTTTCTGATCGACCCCTAATACATCCATGGAACACTATGAATCCTTTTCAAAAACCCTTCTATAGACCCCCATGGGGTCCACCTGGACCCCTTTAGGAAATACGCTTTAGTGACAAGAGATCTTCATAGCATTGAGAATGGGAATAAGTTCGACATGTAGTAGCTGCGAGAGATGACTACTGAAAATCACGAAAGAAGGGTGTCTGACTACGTTTATTTTAAGTCTCGCTCTCTCTGTCTCCGGAAGAAAAGAAAACCCAGGCTGAGGTGGTTAGATTGTGTACACTGATCCGCTGCATTATTGAGACTGACCGCAAGATGGAACGATGTGGCAGCAGATGGGATAAGATGGAGACAGTAGAACTGTTGCCCAGTCACAGATGGATTTGAAGCTTAACTCATCAACTCTCACCGATTCTTCTCAGGAATTCATTGATTTTTCTCATAAAATTCTCAGGAATTTTCTATTAGCGTATTATTAGTTTTATTCTCATTAATTGTGAAGCCCATGCCTCGTGCCATTTGGATTATCAGCTCCAAGTGCACTACAAACATGGCCTTTAGACCTACAGAACCACTGTTTCAAGGGTTTAAAGGAGAAAAGTGGACCCATTTTAAAAAAAAATGTCTATTCTAGAAGATTCCCTTATGAAAAATACCAATTCTTAAACTAACTAACTAAAATAATGCGGTTTCGCCAAATACAATGCTAGTTCAATACCCTCTCGCGCCTATTATTATCCAACTAAACACATGCAAGGTAATTAAAAATATAAAAATGGGCCAAATGTTTGATTTGCTTCAAATCGCAAAATACAATTAGAAGAACCTAACCCCATATTTTGTATGGGTACCTAGCTTTCTATAGCGTTTTTTTCTATAGCGTTCCTATCTGACCGCTATGGAAGGATTGACTGTCACTGATGCATAACATCTATTTTAAAATGATCCTTTTGTATAAAGGATGCTTTCTCTCTCTACTTTGTATTCAGTTTCGGTCTAGCCAGCGTACAGTAGATAGCCTTTTTATTTTTTTCAAAATGTCGGTCGATAAAGTGCATCGTCATTATGTACTGTAAGAATTTCGCAAAGGGAATACTGAAACCGTTGCAGCCACAGTGGCGGATTTCCCCTTAGGCGCATAAGCCGCATGGGGCCTCATTAATTCAGGGGGCCTCAAAGTTCAGCTCTTTTCCATAACAAAACTAACAAATAATTTAGCAGTATTTCTTAATTTGAATTGACAAATTATGGCATTTTTTTCAGATAGATACCCTAATGGTCATATTTCAAGCCATATGCTCTAATTGTTCTGCAGTTCATGACCCATGGATTCAGGTGTGTAGCTACCTTAAGGCAAACTGATGGAAGGCAACGGGGTATACTCGGCATACAGCCCCTGATTTTTTTAATTAGGGCCTCAAAATTGAATTGCATCTGGGGCCTCTCAAGTGCTAAATCCGCCACTGGATAGCCAGAAACATTTGCGAATATATATGGAGAAGATGCCCCCAAAGTTTGTCAGACACAAAGGTTTGTGATACATCCTGGACCTCTGAAGTCCGATGAAGACAAATTAAAAGTCACAATTGACGCTGATCCACGTAAAAACACCTGGGGGATCACAGTGAAGATAGCAGTCAACTAATCGACCGCATTGAGACATTGGGATATACATTCAAAGGCCGAAAACCATAAAGAGTAATGTTTTGTATTGGGTGGAATTGTAAGGGTATTGTGTATTTCGAACCCTTAGAACGTAATCAAAACAACTACAGCCGAATGATATTGTCAAAATAAGCAAAATTAAACATCGTTCTTAAAAATATAGTCCAGAATTGGTAAACAGAAAAGGGGTAGTATTTTGCAACTCAACATACTAGGTAAAAGCTTCCTTTAATGCATTTTATGCTTTAAAATAAATTAAGTTTAACTCCAATCGTATTATTAAGTTTGATAAAAAAATATAGATATTGCTAGAATGATTTAAGATTGAGTTTTCTCGCATCTTGGTACAGCATCCACAGTCGGCATTGTTCGTTGGCATTAATGTATACGATGTATTACCTGTGTGTTATCTAATGGGGGCTCCCGACGCTTGTAGTACTCGAAGAGGCTTTTAAGGAATCACTCGAAGGATCGCATAACCTAAAGCTCCGTATGCACTCAAAGCTCTTCAAAATAAATCATTTACGAGGGCTTTTTAAAGTTGACAATTGCATAATGGAACAGGGGTAGTGTTCGAGTTAACCTTCCGCAGATCGCGACCGTGATCAAAAGCGGTTTAATGCGTACACACGGACATAACCGGATCGTATGTGCGTAATTTAAGCGGTCGTCAACATTGGAGCGCGAACAAAAAGCTGCGCGCGCCGTCGCGAAATTTTATGTCTTTGCTAAAATTATATATTTTATTACGCACAACAATGGGCAATAAAATTGACACATGACAAAATATAATCTTTATGATCCTATTGAATTTGCGCCTTATGAGCGTTTCGTTGCAAAATTTTGGATTTATTTTGGGATTACATGCTGTAGATCATTTTTTCGCTCTTATATAACGTGTAAAAAATTATTATTTAGGCCCAAAATTTAATCTTAATATCGTGTTATACGTCGAGGAAAGGTTCGCGTTGGCCAAATATTTGGCGATGGTCCAAATTGGCGGCATAAAACAGCGGCACGTGTACAAAGAGGTGGTTGGTGACTGATACACACCGAGAATAAATATGGGTGGAAGCAGGTAGACCATCTCGGGGCATACATCTTCGTCGGTATTCCGTCTATATTTGGTCAGCTGTTGGTGGACTGGTCGCCAAGATTTTGCAGACTAGTTTGCTCGGTAAATTATTGAAATGTCACGGACCGAGCGTCGCCAGTAGGAGGCGCCTTATGGCCAAGCCCCGAAACCACTTCTGTAACAGTCCAACACCGACCTCAGACCCAATCAATTATCATGAGATTTAATTTTCTATCCATAGCGAGATTACGTGCCTATCGAATAGCATAAATATGGACCAGAAAACAGTAAATTAATAACTAAGCATATCAATGCAATAAAAAAAAGAAAATTATAGAAAAATTTTACATGAATAACACAGGACATACCCTCCTGCAACATTTTCCTGTTACTGAAAATTGGAAAGAATGAAAAAACGACGTTTTGTTATGTCAAATTGATAAGAATTTAAATTTAAATTTAAGTCAACCTAGAGAAATATTGATATTCAAATTTTTGGTTAATCAGATGATGAGAAATTATTGTAGAAATTATTTTGAATAATATTTTAAATCATTTTTTGATTCTAAATATTGTTTTTTAAATCTATGATGCATAATGCAAATAAAAATTGAGATACATCACTAAATTAGCCCTGAAATAGACCTCATTAAAATTCCAACGAGAGTTTTTGTAAATAATGATTGAATAATAGAATAAATAAATTAGAAGGTGAAAACGTATTTAACTAAAAAGAGAGTTTTTGGTGCTGCTTTAATATGCGGTATACCGTAACGGTTTTACTTTAGTATGCGGTCTACCTTTAAATCGCGATATTTATTAATTTGTTATGTAGCGATACGCCCAATAGGCCCTTAGATATTCTTTGATTGATAAAAATGAAAGGTGTTTAAATTAATCTTGTAGACATATATAAATGTATATAAGGTAAGCCGAAAAGTAATGTCAATTTATTTGTTGTGGCGTTTTTACATTAGTTTGTCACCGACGAGTAAACGAGTACGATTTGGCATCATTTTAAAGTTCTAGTTATTGTAGCCTATAGTTTATATTTTTCCATTTTTTTTATCCTTCATAAAAATGTCAAGATCAGAGATTTAAGAAACCCATTACTAATTTTTATGTTAAATATTATTTTCACTCTGTTTAAATTAAAAGAATAAATATAGTAAGACCGCGATTTAATGGTAGACCGCATAGTAAAGCGACTGTGATTTTTTTTTCAAATGATATATAGCAAATAAAAAGTGATTTATTAATTTAAAAACTGTAGATAATTTTTATTATAACGATTTAGCACACAATGGGTCAAATAAAGTCGTAAAGATACGTATATTTCAAAACAAAACCGAAAAAAATAAACATTATATCCATCATTACAATATTTTAGTCTAAGTGATGATTTTTCTATAATGAATATGCACTGTAAAGCAAAAGAAAGACTTTTCAAGTCCCATACATAAAATGTCACACAAATAAGTCGCAAAATAGGGTCCAAATTGATCCTGTGATTTTTTAAATATTTCAAAAATATGAAACCCATCAAGATGTAGCATAAACTAGCCGAAGAAGAAACAGATAACGTTTTTATTGAGAGCGAATATGAAGAAGTCCTAAAAGATCTGGATAATTTGACTATCAGTGAAGTGATATATTATAATTTTTTATTATTTTTAAAATAAAATAAAATGTTAAGCGGTGATGTTGTTTAATTTATAATGAAAAACATAGCACAACATAAGGAACTCTTTTTTAAACAAGCACAAAAATTAACTAATAAGTTACGTGACGTGTGTGCACAGGGGCACCATATGGCCAGATTGTGCGGCGCACACAGGCACCGGAAGATTAGGTGGGCCCAAAGGCGCCTAGCGGGGAATAAATGGATTTTTTTTTCAATTATTAATTCTATAACAGTGAGCGTTCTATGGGTGTTAAATTTATTTAGGATATTATTGGATTGAGGTGGAGGCAGGGGCGTGCTCTAATTGGGGATAAATTGAAAAATATTAAATATGAATTTATTAAAATCATAATTCTTTTTCATAAAATGTTTTTTGTCGTTGTACAGGTTTTTTACGTCAAATATACAAGGGTGTATATGATTTGCAAAAGGGTGTATCTGACATAAAAACCTGTATATGACCCTCAATTAAAGCTCTGCACACAGGCGCCGGATACTGTCGAAGCGCCACTGTGTGTGCAAACAATACTAACTCACTAATCAAAGGGTGTAGCAAGGATCCAAGAATTTTAGACAAAGACTTTTTACTTCAAATACACCCTTTTGCATTTCAAATACAACCTTTTGCAAATAAAATTGACCCTTTTAAAAATTAAGTTAAACAATTAAATATTTTTAATAAATATACATAATCAGTGTCTCTGTTGATGCTTCCGTAGAGGCAAGGATTCATCTCGTAGGGCGTTGTTATTTCGTGTTTTAACCCTGCTACAACTTGGTTCATCCAGCAATAAAAAAATTAAGATAGAAATCTGTTCAATCTGTCAATTATTTTACGCACAATGACCGCAGATTCGTAGCTTTTTAAGAATAACCCATAATATACGTTTTTTTATCAGTTCCTTCACGAGTTTCACTATATTTAATACCCCGATTCTAACCCCGAATATACGTTTTCCTTCTAATTGCGTCTAATTAATACGAGGAATTTAAGTAATTTATGTTTTTTATGGGATTTAAGCTATTCTATCCCCGAATCTTTAGTTGATAAATAGTAGAAAGCATTTACTAAATGTACTAGAACATTCAGAAAGTAGTTTGACAGATTTCTACAATGACAAAAAAACGTAATTAGAGAGAAAACGTTGATTGGGGGTTGGAAAAACGTGTTTAAATCGCTGTTTTTTAAAAAATCCTTGTCAACCATAGAGCATTGACCTTTATCTCGCTCGGCAATGTGTCATAGATTTAGGAAATATCTAAATTTACCTTAAAAACAATAGAATTTTGTAGAAAACAGTGATTTACAGGAAACGTTATAAGAGGGTTGACTGTGTCAGCCCTCCTATAGCGTTTCCTCTAAATAGCTGCTTTTAACAAAATTCCTTGTCAACCAAAGGGCATTGACCTTTATTTCGCTCGGCAATGTATGATAGATTTACGAAACATCTAAATTACCTTAAAAACAATAGAATTTTGTAGAAAACAGTGATTTACAGGACACGTTATATTAGGATTGACTCTACTCCGAATTTATGTTTTCCCGCTAATTACGTTTTTTTTATCAGTTCCTTCAAAAGCGTAAAAAAAGGGTTCCACTGTATTAAGTACCGCGAAATTAACCACGAATTTACGTTTTCCTATTAATTACGTTTTTTTAACAGTATAGAAATTTAAAAAATCACTTTCTGGATGTTCGGCAAATCGTACCGGATGCGAGCGAGAAGTATATATATATTGAAAAATGTTTAATTGTCTGACTTAATTTTTAAAAGGGTTAATTTGATATGTAATAGGTTGTATTTGAAACGCAAAAGAGTGTATTTGATGTAAAAAAACCTGTAACGATGACAATGATATTTTTTTAATAATCTCTATAAAATATAGAATTATTAAAATTGATTATCATGAATTAGCAGTTTTACATGGGAAACATAATCCAGAAAATGACATACATAAAATCGTTATCTGTCCGTGATAAGAGTGGAATTCCGGAACACGTATCGCCGATATCGATTCGTACGTGTTATCTCATCTCTGTCGCCAAAATAAATATGACAATATTAATGGGGAAACGTGTCAATTCTGGCCGTTCGTTTGATAATTACGATTTTCGGTGATTCACACATCATTATCGATACCCGACACCGGCCCACGTGCAATTCAATACAGAATGTAATCGTTACGACACCGATTATTCAGCGGATTTATATGCGAAAAGTAAACAGTCGACAACAATGTTAATTTTGGTATGAGCCGGAGCAAAAAAAAAAGTTCTGCGCGGATCGGTGAGTCATTCCAGTTTCGCGAAAATCGATACGCTTCGTATTCAGGCGCCGTAGTCATCTCACTCGGAAAAGGCCTAGTCGCTTTATTATTCCTGTATGCCGAGTTGACACCGGCTTACCATCGTATATGAAGAAGAGGAATAAAAAAAAAGTTGAGAGATGAAGAGGGTTCATTGGAGCAATGACACCCGGCTTTGTGGCGAAAATATTTTGAATAAATAAATTATTATTCGGATGAATTATTAAATATTTGGCAATGAGTTGCAGTTCCAGATATAGCGATTACGTCTGCTTGTAGATAACAGCAAGATCGATAACATAATAAATGTTAAAAAAATTATATAGTGATATTTTTAGGGTGAGGTAGTTAAATATGTTGAGCCAGGGTTTCGTAACGTTTTTTCTTCCATTCCCCTTTTCAACTATCTTTAGAATAAAATTCCCCCCAAATATAGTCTACCTCAAAAGGAATATTCGAAATAATATGTATTTACATTTTTTTTATGTACATAATATAAAAAAAAATATTAACTCATTGCCTACGGGGGACGTGGATTCCACGTCAAGAGCGTTTTTGCGTATGTCCGGGGCGCGCACATTGCAACGCTATCCGACGTTGATCCGGGTGTGATCGGATGTAACTTTTACAACGATTTTTTATTTATTATTTCTTTTTGTGTATATGTACTAGGAGATTTTGGGCAAAATATGGCAAATGCATATAAAACTATTTATTCGAAATATTGTATAGCTCTCTTACAAGAAGGAGTGTGTTTGGAAATTGCCGAGAATTTATTTATTTAATACACTGTTATAGTGTTTTTTTGTCAGCCGATAATATGCGCTTTAATCTGGTGTAACTGTTATAACGTTTTGTTTGGTTTTTTTTAATATTTTCTTATCGGTAGGATATATTTAGTTTTATTTTTGATGAATATATATTCTTACTGATATCTTATCGTAATTGATCTCTTTATTTATGACGTTCCTCGATATTCTAAGCAATAAAAACAGCTGGTGTGGATAATAAAAATATAAATATTCAAAATTCAACATTTAAAAGACCATGTTTTATAAAAAATTCAATTTGGCCTGTTTCCAAAAAGTTTGGTGACTCCTGCTATAGGATACAAATATTTTCTGCATGTACTATCCAGTAAATGTTACATTTGAAGATTCAGTGCATTCAACTGCCCAAAAATGACTACTAAATAGGCGCATAATCTATTCCTTATTATTTAGTCAGACTGAGGTTGATGAAGTTGAGTAAGACTTAGCTGGAAATTCAAAAAATATTTTTGCTTATCTCTTAACTCAAATATTCGCCCAGTTACATGTCCTCTTACGTCATCGAACATTTTTACATAACTGCATGCAAAGTCGTGAGTAACGAGTTCTTCGTTTCAGAAAATTCCTAATTTGAGTTGTTTGATCCCAAGCTATTGATAGTATAATTGACATTTTTCTTTGAAGATGAATCATACAATGAATTTCTTTGACTTTTTTGAGTTTGCGTTTTCACACAAGCTTAAACACCAGATTTTCCTGCTAATATAGCTGGTACTCCATCTGTACTGGACCCACAGATATTAAACCACGAAAGGTTTTCTGATTTAATGAAAATTTAAACTTTTCCTAAAATATCCGTGGCCTGATCCTTCTTTGGAAAGAAGCTTCGACAGTAAAACTGCTGCAAGTTTCTTCTCCAATCCAAAACCGAGCACAATTTCCACTCTTCTGGGAGCCAAGAAATTCACTACCCGAAGGAACCCGAAAATCGAAATTTCTCCCACCGGTTGGGAACCCCTGTGTTAAGCTATTCTATAGAGAAGGGTTTTTAAACTACTTTGTCTGTCAAGTATTTTAAGGTTGTTAGTAAATGTTTTAACTTAATTGATCGAGATACTGGATTTTAATTTTGTTTCAAGTACGTCAACAAAATAAACTGTTAAAAATCTATAAAATAGTATTTTTCTGGTACTCCGTGATGTGATCGAGACATAACATGTTAAAAGGAACACGGCAACAAAATAAACGGCGGCCATTATTTAAAAAAATCTATCAAATGGTTTGAGGCGTGGTGTGACTGAGACGGAGTTATATATTAGAAAGGGACGGCAGCCATTATATATTTTTTAAGAATGTCCGCTTGTGCGTGGTGCGACAGTGACGGAATATGTTAAAAGAAGATGGCAACAAAACCAAAGTTCAAATATACTGTAGACTTGCAGTATGTGATTTTGATCATTTATGGATCTAAATGACAAACAAAAGCTGTCAAGTACGAAATTAATATTATTATAAAAAAAAAACATTTTAATGTTGCAGTATTAATCCAAGTTCGCAATACTTCATGACCTTTGATTAAAAAACTAACGTATTCCGCGACAGATTGTTGCTTTATACGTCACGCAAGTATTTTTATCTGCGAAAAAATAAGATTTACCTTAAATAATTTGGTAATTTCCGCTAAATTTGATATAATGAGGGTCAGGTGTGTTTCAGACTGATAATTTTGATAAGATCTATAATTTAATTACAAAAATATGTATCAATTCAAGTATTAAATTATAAAGATAAAGTAGAAAATTTTGAAATATGGCATTGTATACATTTAGCTAAATCAATAAGAACATTAGAGATTTGTTTCTATAAAATAATAGAGGCATACAAATATTATACTTTATATAAATGGCTTATATCGAAACGATGGCTTATATAAATTATAAATTATATATTTTAAACCCTTAAATAACCCTTTCTGCAATACTACGGTTTTCTATAACAAGTTCGACAGTCCCTCTTATAGCGGCCCCTCCTACAATGTAAATTTTTTAATCAATATGACGTAAATGACAACGTTTTTGGCGATGTCTCGCCGCAGACTGTAATACAAAGCTCCAGTATTCATCAGTTCAACTTGAGATGAGTATTATTAACTGATCCGTCACTGCGGCTCGAAAACAACCGTGTCGTCCGAAGGGGATCTGTTTTATTATGGAAAATATACCCCAAGCATGTTTTGCCGCAGACTGAGCTCTCGCAATACATTGACCAAGGTCATATAATATAAGCCAGGGGTGATCAACGCGCGGCCCGCGGGCCACATGCGGTCCACCACACTTTCTCGTGCGGCCCTTCGTAGATTTTCGATTTTAACTTTTAAAATTCCTACAATGTCCCGCAGCCTCATTGTACCTTCCTTCTCCCTGGTTGTTCGTAGCCTGGGCTTTTTGGAGGTGCGTTTCTGCGTTTTATCGTAGAGCCCATCTCAGCCTCATTGTACCATAGGCGTAATCATATACTTTCGCCGTTTTTTTAATAGTATTTCTATTAATCTAGCCGTGTCGAAGGGGTCCATTTAGGACTTTTCTCGAAGAACTCTTTTAATCATATTCACTCTGTGGAAATAGTGGAAGAGGACCAGACGTATTGGCCTAAAAGATTTTTTAGCAAAAAAATTGTATCACGTTTTTTAATTAATTTATTTATAAAAATGTCTTTTATTGAAAATTATATTCGATCAAACCCTCTGGGTGTTTCTTATTCATTTTATCAATGATTTTTTTTTATATACGTAAAATAAAATTAAATTGAGTGTAGAACGGAGATTCGACCAAAAATGGTCAGAGTGGAAAGGGTTAATATAACCCTTATATATCACAAACTATTTTATCAGTCGAAAAAAGTCTAAAAAATAAATATTATAAGTAATCATTGACCTTTACTGTCCACAATTGCGAAAAAAAAATAAAAACCACAATACTTGCTTCTGTAGCCACGTTTTGTAGCCAATGTTTTTTCGCTCGCATCCAGTACGATGTGCCAAGAGCGATTGAAACGTATACTAGTGACACGTGCCGCGAGAATTGTTACACGTATTGTTTAATAAATAGCGTCAACATTGTACGATAGTGATACTAAAATATTTATTTGAGGGATACTGTCCTAGACAATGGTCAATCGTCCATCATCTGTCCAATTAACGAGCGCATCAATCATCGGCGGGCATTGGCGTCGGTATCGATTCTTGCGGCCAGTCGACGTCACCGGCCGACTCCTGGATCGTCATACGCCGTCCGCGATCCTGATTTAAGACGGAGGCTGTTCTTTCCCACGATTAGGCCCGGTTATATACGGGCAAGTCGCGCATTGTTCGCCGCTCCGGACATTACCAGTGCTGGGCCGGACAAAAAAGGAGCAGCCGGTTGCCGGCGGCCCCAGCCTAATGCCGAATGCGGCCATGTCCAAATCGGGAGAGTCGAGCTGGGGGGACTTTGTGCCGCCGACCGGGAGCCAACATCCCCAATTCCGGGATAATTGGATTGTTCGACGAGTTGTTTACGGTGCTCCCGATACGGCGCCGGTATGTAAAGCAGGCAATGTGCTCGCGTCTACGCCATTTTTTTCAATTTCAATTTTGGCCAAATATACACGCCGACTGTACGGTCATAATTAAATGGGATCGTGTAAAGGACAAACTCATACCTCGATTTGCACGGCGTACTAATTTAAGCAACACATTTTATAGAACATTGCGATGGCGTAGACATTCACATATGTACGATTGACCGTTTTTTCTGCGAATCGTATCTGGACAGTTTGCTATTTTCCTTATCTTACATGGAAAGTTATCTTTAAAGATCAAGACTTGTCTCTGACGTATCATGACATTAGTAGCCTTATTGGATGCATACTTTATTACTGATTATTGAAAAGGTTTCGATTGCTTTTGTGTGCTGGGATATTTTTTTAATTTTTGGAAAAAATGAGAATTGAAATTTTGGTAAAAAAACAACGTTATAACGAATTGGCCTCCGTATTCGTCCAAAAAATACATTCTGTTACAATGGAGGGTATAAAATTAATTAAAATAGCATATCAGTCTCTCAGTATATTCTAAGTAATGGCAAATATAATAATTTACCCTGTTTATAGCCAATAATAAAGTAAGCATCTAATATGGCCACCAATGTCAAGATACGTCAAGTACAAATGTACCAACACATCAACAAATTGGGACAATTATACCTAGCTATGTTCAAAGGTATAATATAATATATACCTTCAGATAATCCTTCAGTATAAGGACTCTTGAGGTCAAAAAACAGGGAGCCAGACAACGCAACAAACTGAAAATTCCATACAGAATTTTCAGACATTTTTATCAAAGCTTTGGATAAAAGAAATGTTTTTTTTAGGAATATTTTAAATGAAAACACACTTCTAAAAGGATCTTTAATTATTTTTAGCGACCAAAACTATTTAGTCTGCACTTTACAGAATTTATTCCGTGTTATTATTATTTTAAAGCCTTTTCAACGCGAAAGAAAAGTAAAAAAAATTCTCATCCACCAACAAAAAGACTGTTTCTAAGAATGTTAAGTAAACCATATTTGCCAAAATCAAATGCACCCTTTTGCAAATCAAATACACTCTTTTGCGTTTCAAATACAACCTATTACATATCAAATTAACCCTTTTAAAAATTAAGTCAGACAATTAAACATTTTTCAATATATATATACTTCTCGCTCGCATCCGGTACGATTTGCCGAACATCCAGAAAGTGATTTTTTAAATTTCTATACTGTTAAAAAAACGTAATTAATAGGAAAACGTAAATTCGTGGTTAATTTCGCGGTACTTAATACAGTGGAACCCTTTTTTTACGCTTTTGAAGGAACTGATAAAAAAAACGTAATTAGCGGGAAAACATAAATTCGGAGTAGAGTCAATCCTAATATAACGTGTCCTGTAAATCACTGTTTTCTACAAAATTCTATTGTTTTTAAGGTAATTTAGATGTTTCGTAAATCTATCATACATTGCCGAGCGAAATAAAGGTCAATGCCCTTTGGTTGACAAGGAATTTTGTTAAAAGCAGCTATTTAGAGAGCGCTATAGGAGGGCTGACAGAGTCAGCCACTCTTATAACTTTTCCTGTAAATCCCTATTTTCTACAAAATTCTAATATTTTTAAGGTCAATTTAGATATTTCTAAATCTATGACACATTGCCGAGCGAGATAAAGGTCAATGCTCTATGGTTGACAAAGATTTTTTTAAAAAACAGCGATTTAGAGTAAACGCTATAGGAGGGCTGACTGTACTATATAAATACAGTGGAACCCGTTTTTTTACATTTTTTAAAGACCTAATAAAAAAATGTATATATTGAAAATATTTAATTGTTTAACTTAATTTTTAAAAGAGTCAATTTGATTTGCAAACAGTTGTATTTGATTTGTAAAGAGTTATATTTGATTTGCAAAAGGGTGTATTCGACGTAAAAATACTGTATATCATTCAACAAGATCATTTAAAATATACGAATGGAAACATTGTTGATGTCGAAGAATAATTCTTTTAAAATAAATCTTACATATCACGAATTTTTGCATATGTCTAAAAAAGTATAATGAATAAATATTATAAATAATCATTGTTCTTTATTGTATGCAAAAGCACCACGCGGGCTATGTTTTTTCTCGCTTGCATCTGGTATGATGTGCCGAGTGATAGTGAAACGTGCGATTGAAACGAATAACTATTTTTATACTTAGGATAATCCATATTTAAAAATAAATGTCAAGATATTGATGAAGAGTTCATCAATATTTTGACTTAGAAATGCTTGGGGTATCTGAAATACCCCCTTTCGAATGATGCGGTGATTTTCGAGCCGCCGTGATGGGTTTAAAAAGCTCATTTCTCAATTACGTGGTCCTGACTGTATTCAGAGTGACTTCTATCGATGTTATTGATATTTAGATAGCTAGAAATAAACTCGGAAGATATTCCGTGATTTAATGAGATCCCTAGATTGTATTGTGTAGATACATAATTTATACCCGAAAAGATAACGATTATTTTAAGACGCGACGCAATCATTTCTGAAGAAAAACTGACTGAAAACATTTTTTTAACTAATTATTATTTGAGATGAATATTTATTTTATTAATTAATTATGACGCACGTACAAATAAGCGATAGTTTGCGATTATCTTTCGCACAAAATAATAGTGGCGATATCGTATCGATGCCAGGGAACGATATCGATAGCGTAAGTGGGACATCGATCAATACTACGGAAACTACGAATTATCATAGCCGTCCATTCAAGATTTTGCTCGTGCTTAACGTCATCGTTATCGTCGCCATTATCTGTCATAATCCGCCATCGACACATTTCCAGCGCGCTGCTAAAAATCAAGAGCTGCCAACAATTAATCACGATTTGAATATGAACAATGTCGTTTATCTGCATTCGCAATAATGCAATCTGGCGACATTATCGATCGGGACTTTGTCCGCAGTCCATAGGTCTTGTCCCGTTAACATCCGTGTATTGTGAGGACCTCACAGCGAGCGTTCGACACGCCTACCGACGGAAAAGTGGTACAAGTCCATGGGAAACATGCACATTTTCAAATGACATTAAAATTCCACGTTAACAAAACGTTATTATTTCGATCGTAGATTTCACATAATAACGACTCCATTATACATTTTTTTTTTTCGTTACAAACCGAAAGATGCTTTCGTGAGATACGCCCGATACGTATACCCGAATTAAAGGACCTGCTTTTTATTATCCTCCTCGAATACCACGGCACGGATTATTAAAGTATTAATAGCTGTGAGGTAATCAGATAAAATATGGAAGTCTATAATATTGTTAATGATGCTGCGCCTGCGCCGATCTTATCGATGTTTGAGCATGTAGCCGGGCGCATATCTCTCCCCGTATAAAACGTTTGTTTATCTTTTATTTTTAAACGCCATACTAATTGAGTGGCCATAAAAACGGTTAACTTTCGACTCACACAACGCTCCGTCCAAATAATAAACGAATCATTCTGTATTCGGGCGGCGTGTCCGCGAATATTCCGCTAAATAATGCGGATGAATCCGCGATGCAATATCTTGCGAGAAAAAAAAAATACAAAATCAACATTAAAATTCGGCAACGAAATTGGATCATAAATCATGACGACGGAGCCTATTTTTAAAAATAATACAATCAATAATAATTTAGAATAATCGTGGATTTCCATAAATTATTATTACATTGTAATAAATGTGTACATACAACGCTTTTATCAGTGATGATAATATTCGATTGTCGGATTAGTGCGATATTATTTTTGGCAATAAATACACCTGTGTGATAATAAAAAGGTATGGAAAGAATTCTAAATAGATCTAAAAGGGTTATCGTAAAATTTAACGGTGGATTGTGTCTTTAAACTATCGATTTAGATAATAGATTCGCTAAATCTCTTAAATAATAATTAATCTATATAAATTGAAAGCATCCGCTTTTTATATTCAAAGTCTAAATCAGAAGCGAGCAACCTTTTTTACAACGAACCAGATACAAATGTAAGAAATTTGTAATTAAAACATCCATTAATAGAAATATTATTTAAAAAAAAGGGCGAAAGATACATGAGAAAAAGGTTTATTTAATGAGAAATTTGGCATTGCTTCTTTTCCATCAATTGGAATATTAATGCAGACATAGACGACATAGAAACTCGTACACAGCTTTATAAACGTACATCATTTATACTCGATGAATGACCGCTTTTAATTATTTTCATTGCCGAAAATAATTGTTCGCAAACATAAGTAAATCTATTAACTCCATTTGTTATTCATCTGTAACTGTTTCCACTTCTACTTTAAATGGTGAAGAAAAATGTTAAAACTAAGAGCGGTTTTTTTATATCTAAATATTATAAATCGCGATTCAAATTCCGTTATTAATTTTTGAAATGCTGGGCATATTTTCGGGCTTTTGAAGGTATTTATTTTCTTAAGTTATATCGACGAGAAAGGCAAAATCACACATCTTCGAAATGAGGAAATTGATATTCTTTCATTTTTACAAAGAATTGAATCAGATTTTTAAGTTATATATACTTTTAAGCATAGCACCTCTATTCACCAAGCACTTCTGTGTTGTAAATTACATCACCGTATTTACTTCTCAAAACATATAATTTTTTTTTTAAATTAGCAGTGATTTAACGCTTGAAATTTGAGAAAATAATTAAGTTTTATTTACAGGCGTGGTGACATTGGTCATATTTTTTTTTTGTGCAAATATTCTGTTGGTGAATTATGCAATGATTAACAAATATTTCTCTCCCTGTTTTAATACCATTAAATACCGTTCCAGCGACTCCTACATTCATTCTTGCCATTGCTGGGGCCCCATGGTTTGACATCCGACAATTTTATCCAATGGAATTGATAATCTCTCCAACACCGATTTTAGTTCATTTTATAGGTCTTTACTTGTTGTAATTCCTTTTATTGGAATCAATGAACCCAGTTCTTCAGTTATTATAAGAGTCGAATCGATTCCTCTTATAAATATCAATCTTGACAGACTGATTTTGGAAATAATGTCCTTTTTATCAGAAAAAGCTATTTCTGCAACAGCAGTTTAACATTCCTTAATCATCTCACCATCAGCAAATGATGATATGTTTACTGAAGACGGATATTGAATCTGAGCATTAAAGAAAAACAGCTTTTTCTTTCACTAGAGGAAAAAATATCCTAATATCCATTTTTCAATAATACTTCGATTTTCATCAAGAATTTCGTATCAAGAAATGGCGGTACTTAATTTTGGGAAATTCAATCAGATAAATAAAGCATGTTATCAGTGCCTAGCTAAATCTAGATCATTGAATGATGCCGACTTGATCTAAATTAAGTTAACAAGCCTAGGGTACAATTGGGCTGCTGTACCCCACTGTAAAATAAAATAAAAGACAAAATGTAAAATCTTTGAAGGGCCGCAATAGAAAGTGTGGCAGGCCGCGGGTTGCTCATCCCTGCTCTAAATACTCGATAAATTATTATATTTATAACAAAACTGTTTTTAATATTCATGAATAATTCCGTTTTACAGTTCCGACGCATCTAGATTACTAGATATTGAATTTCATATTGACGTATCGAAAAAATCGAATTAAAATATACAGTATACATTCGATTGTCCGGGTTAATGCTGAAATGACACGGATAATGCTGTCTGCTTGGTAGAGTACTGCACGCTACCAGCGTCTGGTATTGGACGGAAGCGGGCCGGTAGCGGGGTGCGAGGGGAGGTCTCGCCGGTAAGCGCCGTGTCGCGCTGCGACTCGGTGCAGTCATTCTGACTCATTGTCGCGCAGTCACACTGACTCAGCTTCATTGAGATACGTGCCGCTTATCACTTATGTTATTATTGTTAATATTATTTAGTATTTCTACCTTACCGTATAATTTATATTTTAAATAAAATTTATTAATTTTTAATATTTCGCAGCACTTAAAAGTTTTACCCGCGAGACGCCATTGCTTGGAATTATTGTTTATCATTATTTATAAGTAATAACATTTATATTATTGTTAAGGGTAAAATGTCGAAACCAGAAACAAAGGATACATCAGACATAAGTACTGACAGCACGTAGATGTCAATTTGGGTTGCAAAGGTTAAAATCAGGAAGTAGAACATGTAAAAGATGCACCTAAGACTGGATGGCCTTCGAAATTTGATGACACATTGAGATCCCTGGTCGAGACGGATCCGCGAGGAATTATCGCAGAATCTAAAATCTCTAAGATCCTTTGTAGTCAGATTTGCAACGCATCGGTAAAACAAATGGGTACGTACTATTTGAAGATGACAACGAAGAAACACATGCAATTCTTTGTGGTCTAGACATAGAATTTGACCCTTTTTACACCAAATTGTAACTGGAGATGAAAGTTGGATCTTTTACGATAACATAAGTCAAAAAGTGCACAGCCATTTTGAGAATCATGCACTTGTTCCCACCCTTAAACCTGATTTAACACTCCAAAAGATTATTTTCTACCATTGATGGGATGTAAACCAGGTAAAACAATTACTGTCAACAATTGAAAAGATTAAACGAGAAAATAAAACCAAAATTTCAATTTTGTTTAACCGAACGGGAATAATTCTTTACCATACTAATGCACGCCCTCATAAAGCAAATATGACCCAAGAAAAAAATCAGGAGATAAATTGGTAGGTTCTGCTAAATTTCTAATATTCTCCAGACCTTGCTTCTTTCGAAAAACTATAAGCAAGATGGGGAAAAATTTGTAATTCTTCTTCTTGAGTCGACACCCTCATGCCTGAGGATTCTGACCATACTTGTTGACCGAATATTCTTGATCTTGGCTCTCTAGGATCCTCTGTATTCCGCATCCCAGCTACTACGGTGGAGCCCGAGGCTCTAGGGCAGTGGTTCTTAACCTGAGTACTTCGATCGAACCCCAAGGGTTCGGTGAGTCGGTCTTCCGGGTCCGGCGGAGGTCAAAACACACACCCGACTTATTGTACGATACTATGAAAAATGATACGACGTATAATATAAGGGTTAGGTGAACGCGCATATGAAACTGGTGGGGTTCAGTACCTCCAAAAGGGTAAAAACCACTGCTCTAGGGGGTGGGCGACCTGCCCCATTTCCTAACATCCTTGTACGTTTCCAAGCGCGACGAGCGCTTTTAAGACATCCTTTTGAGACATGCAGTCTCTGTAGACTCAGTCATCTTTGTCGTTCCCTATTTCTTTCAGGACAGACACGTTTGTGCGTTTAGCGGTCAATGACGAGAATACCAGACTCTGCATTAAACGTTTTGTTGTCTTTTTGGGTATCGCCCTGTTTTTCCAAATTGTCGATAGCTTTGACATCACATCTTTTGCCGAAATTATTTTTTTATAATAATATGCAAAAGAAATATAAAAAAAACATTCTTTCAGTACTAATAACCATATTAATTTGCTTAAATTAAAATATAAAACTAATTATACAATTTTTTTTATTAACAAATGAAACTTTGATCTATCGAAAAATATTTTCAGACGCTTCGATTACTATTTACAAATTGTGTAAATGCGGTATCGCATTGTCAATGCTGGTCGAGACCGCGGATTGGCGCTGATAGCACTGGCATTGATCTTCCTTATCAGCTAGAGCAATACCAGCTGTATCACGAAATAATACAGACAGTCGGTGCATAGCATCTGAACAAAATAGTCATTAGTAGATTAAGCCGTGCAAACTGTCCAAATCGACAGTGTGATGTGATGTGACAAAACAAGAGCAAAATGAGCGGCGAAAGATCAAGGCCCGTCAGCATGTCTTCGGCGGACGTGGTTATGAGAGTGAACGACATACCCAACGGCACTCCGAGGCATGGATCGCGAGGAGACAGGAGGAGCAAACGCTCAAACGATCTTCAAATGCGACCGACGGTCTCGATCATCGATGAGAACCGAGAGTCGAAGCCGAGGAAGGACAGCAGATACGGCAGCGATATGAATCTGGCGACAACGCACAGAGCCGAGTCCTCAACCAGAGACGGACCGACCAGGAAAGACGCCAGATACGAGAGCAACAATAGCCTGGGCAGCATTAGCAGAACGATCCAGCAACCCATGCACATTTCAGCGGACGGGATCGTCAACGCGGGATTCATCGGCAGTGTTGGCGGAAGTGCCGCCAGCTTCACGTAAGTCCCATCAATCATCGATTTTCCGAGATCAATCAATACCCGTGGTAATTTTTCGTGGTTACGCGTACTCGGATTGTTTGCTCAGCATGCGGTCGATGTAAATATTGATAGAAAACATATTTCGGATCGCGGTATTTGACTTGAGACACGTGATCCAAATGTCAAATGTGTCGACAATGCTCTCGATGACATTGCTCTATGGCGCAATGGACCGAAAAACGAATATTCGTTGATGATTCTATACAAATTTAATTTTTACGCGAAGGCGTCATCACCGACCGCATGCTGACCGTATCAAATTTTGGTTATCTAATCACAGAGAACCGAGTTTTATCTGAACGTAACTGAAAAGCAGTTATTTTTTCGATAATAAAACAAATAATAATTAATATTGACGCTTAAATAAATTCTGCATTGCGGAAAAATTCAGCTATCTACTACGCTTATCTGAGCAAACAGTCAAGAAATAAACTAGTATTATAAAAAAAACTACATTTTAAATAAATCATAAAAAATCAGTACATTAAAACATAGTTCAAAGATCGCGAGATGGTATTAGATATCGAATAAAAATTATGATAATTATCTTATACCCTCGAGATAAGATGGATTAATACATCTGTAACATTTTGTGACATTACTGTCACATGATGAATCATACATTAATCCTTCGTGTACATATCGCGACACTTTCATTTATCGACATTCATCGAGTCGTCAGATCAAAGCAATAATTTATTTTATTTAACAATTTTCAGAGTCGTTCGAGAGCAATACTGTTCGTGTACGAGATGGTCAAAATTAGAAAAAACGCTTGTTATATCCGTTACGATTTTGGGAGTAATGGTGTTGGCGCTGGTGGTGACTGTGGGCTTATTAGCCGAAGACAAATCTGACAAACTAAACAATTGGTGGATGTTATGATGCATTGAAATCGATTAGTGTTAACAACAACAAAAAATCAAGACTGATTTTATATTTATTTTAAGCGCCTGAGAGATTTCTAAATTATGTTATAAGATCACAAATAGTATTAAGTATATGTTAATTATCTATCGAGATTATTAATATACGTGTTAAATTATTTGAATTAGTGTTTTATTATTGAACGTGTGATAATATTTACGTGGCCAACGTGGCGTCAAATTATCCAATTTTTAAGATAAATATATACACAAATATAATATGTATCAATATATTTGATTTTATAACCCTTTCACAAGTTATATTGTGCGATAGCGATTATCTAGAATCATAAACCAGGAAAATGATAAAGAGCCAAATGTTTTTAATGGCCACCTGTTTCATCAAAATGTCTTATCTGATGACAAAGAAAAATTAATGTTATCTGCCCGCAGCGTTTTAACAATTGTTTCGTTAATAATACAGTGTCATGTTATGCAAATTGTTTATTTTTTTATATACTACAATAAAAAAAATACGAGACGGATGCTGAGAAATTACGCGTGATCTAATTATTTTTTTCAATAAATCGGTAAATCATATGAATCCCAGCACGAATTTAAGATTACACGTTCTCGGAAGGATATATTATGTTTATAATAATAAATATATGATGCTGTGAATACACGTGGACATGCGTGGCGAAAGATGGTATACCAATGCTTCTCAATTGTATTCGTATTAATAATTTACACAACAAATAGATTAAAAAATATCAGTTGGCGTCATAAAATTTCGCGAGTTTTTATGTATATTTTTTTGTAATTATTTATGTAGTATACGTATTTATATTTAATTTATACCCAATGTCATTATTTAATAAATGACTTTCGAGATGAAAAACATTTTTTAATCATTAACCTAATTTTTTTATCGTTGGTTATTTAACCATTTCTATTCTGTCCACTTTTAGTCGAATCTACGAGTTATTCATATTGTATTTTTTTTACAAATCTATTAAAGAGCATCTATAGGGTTCGTTCTGATATCCTCTATAAAAATACAATTTTTATTAATTAAATAAAACAACTTGATTCAAGTTGTTTGCTAAAAAAATTTTTGGTCCAATACGTCTGGCGCCTAGGGAGTGAAAAAGGTTAATTTTGTGAACTGTATAAATGGAATTGTCCCAATTTTGTATTGATACACTTGTTCCTGACGTATCTTGACATTTGTAGCCATAATGGATGATAATTTTATGGTTAACTATCGAAAATCATGTGAAAAAAATGGAAAATTATTTGGATCAAAAATAATATTGTATTGATGCCCGAGCCTCCATATTCGTCGGACATTGCCCCCAGCGATTTAATTTTATTTCATACAATACAAAAAAAACTATGGGATGACGTTTTGCCGATAGTGTTCTAATTCGATATCTAAAGATTACTTACGAAATACGAAAAATCCTCTTAATAGATGATTTTTTTTTTCAATGAATAGCAGTTTTTATCTGACGTCTTGCCAAATTATAGCTCCAGATTAAATGCTGATAATATTAATTAAATCTGCATTATTGTTAAGATTATAATACGATTTATTCGACATATAAATACAGCCGATTAATTATTTTGAAATGGGAGATAAGGGTCCATATTCGTCTGTGTAAAAATAGTGATGATAAATTAAATGCATTAATATCAGAAAATCTCGATATTTTTCATACGCGTAAAAGCAAGAGTGTTAAAAATCGTAAATAGAGGAAAATCATATTTTTTTGATTAATTTTTCTTAAAAAAAAACAACCGCGTCGTCCGAAGGGGGTCTCCCAGTTACCCCAAGCATTTCAAGTCAAGATATTGATGAATTCTTTATGAATATATCGATATTTATTTTAGAAGACTGAAGACTGAGCTATCGCAGCACGTGTCATTCGCACGTTTCAGTCGCATTTGGCTCATCGTACCGGATGCGAGCGAGAAAAAACATCGCGCGTCTGGCAACAGCAGCGAATAATGTTGTTTTATTTTTTTTCGCACATGCAGACAATAAAAGTCAATGATTATTTATAATACTTATTCTTTAGATGTTTTTTAAACAAATACAAAATGTTTTGTGACATCTAGGATTTATATTAAAAGCGATTCAAAAACTTGGGGGTACATAATCTATACAAAGTTCATAACTCACGACGCTAAACTCCATGGTATTAGTTTTGAAATAACAATGACACATCGAGATAAAGAAAATGTTAAGCTAATTAATCTGTGGAGTTGCATTTAATAATATATTTTAGTCGGAATTCAGATGATCGATGTTAAAAATATCATTTGAAAGTTTTAGGATCTATGGACTTGCCATATAATGATCTACCCTCTCGTGATCGTTTCACTATAATGGCGGCCAACAATATTTTGAAGATTACAACCGGGCGAGAGAGTTATCCAATATGTATTTAAATTAACGAGAAAACAAAGAGAAAAAAGCGGCAAAGGTGCTGCAATGCATTTTATGAGAGCGCAGCGACTGTCCAATGATACAGGGCGATACAGAAACGATCGAACATATAAATTAAAAAATAATTATTAATGATAATAATAAAAAAATGTTTGAGACCGCTGCGTTTTTTTTTTAAATAGAAAAAAAATGTATATTTATATAAAGGATACAACTCCTGTTGTGATATGAATTATGACAATCGATAAAATAAGGGGCACCCATTTGTTTTTTGTCAATGGCTCCTAAACGCGGGGCAATAAAGTGTTCGGAAAAATAAAAAAAAAAACGGGGAAAAATAGTGAGAGGCGGCGAGAAGAATACAAACAGAGGGCTGAGGTCGAGGTCTCAACACATTTGAGAAAAAAGGAGCAAGAGGAATGATCGGAACTTAAAAAACAAATTGCCGAATGCATCACGGGTTTAATGGCCGGGGTGTTAAAAAAAAATATACAGGGTGCTCTCCCGACGAATACAAATAAATTTTATTTAGCGCGCGTCTTGTTACGGCGCCCGATGAAAAGGCTGAATAATGGCCGGCAATCTGGATGGTCACGAAGAAGCATATGGTATGACAGTAATAAGACGTTATTATATCGGGTCCATGTAGGGGCTAGCAAAGACCGCGCCGAAGACCATCGAGCTATTTTAAATTATGAAATTTAATTTGCGAAAATTTCCGCGCACTCGTTTCGGAATCTTGTGCGATTGCGCAAAAAGTCGTATGTTTATTGTGGTTATTCCATTTTTGGAAAGCTCGTTTTACATGAGAACATTTATATGAAAATCGATACTGACGAGTGAATGCGCTTCGAGAATTTCCGGAGTATTTTCTTTTGGTATCGATTCCGTGGATATTATTATATACATATACAGAACAAAATATATATACTGTTTAACGGGTCATAACTATATGATTTTTCTATCTTTTTAGGTGTTATTAATTAGAAATGATGAGTGAAATAAGATTGACTTGATTGGCCGGCATAATGATTGCATTGTAGCTCACTAGTGAGTGCTTGGCAGCTTTTGGTAGAAAAACATGTAAAATAATAGAACTAAGACAAAATTAAATAAAAATAGAAGGTCGTAAGCAGCTTAAACATATCATCATCATCATCATTTGCCAGTCACAAGGCTCTCACTCGCTGAGGGCATGGACCTTACCAAACTCTCGCATGGTAGTCGAGGCCAAAGGAACCTGAGTCTCACACGTGACGTGAGGGCTCCCCTTTCGTGTCCATACCGCGGGGACCCGAGCCATCTTGGTATGCGGTTTTTTGTAATAAGTTTCCCTCTCTTGGCCATTGCTGGCATTGGACGTACATCTTCTAACATGTTGGTATCGGATTTTACCCTCTCGACTGTGTTCAGGCAAGTGAGAGGGGGTTAGTCTCGGTATAAGATCGTAAGCAGCTTAAACATATACAGTGGAACCTCTCATAACGAGCATAATTCGTTCCAGAATCTTGCTCGTTGTGTGAACCACTCGTTATGCGAAACTAATTTTCTCATATTAATTAATATAAACACGATAATGCCCTTCCATATGATATTTTTTTTTAAAGTTTATTCAAATAAAATTTTACATGCTTATAAATTGTTGAAGATCGTTACAACCTGAATAAAAACATTTTTAAAAATCGAAACTAGCTTATTATTTATAAATTTATGACAAATAATTAATTATTTTTTACTAGAAAGCTGTCTAGAGAAATTTGTTTTAGCCGACTCTTTAAAATTTGGTGAAAATGTGACACAGCATTATCATTGAATATGTTTGTAGCACGCATAGCCTCCTCCTTATTAGGATGATGCTTCTCAATGTACGATGAAACAGTTTCCCATGCTTTCAGCATTTCTCTAATTGCGTCAGAAGATTGTTTCTCTGCTACTTCCTCTTCCTCCAAACTCTCCTTCATAACTTCTTGCTGTGAAATACGATCCAACACACACAAGTGCGTCATACGTTTGTGACTTCCCCCTTTCTGCGTCACTCGTTATGCGAAATGTCGCTCGTTAAGGGAGCAATTTTTTCACTTTTTTTTTTGCTCGTTATTCAAATTACTCGTTATGGGAGGTGCTCGTTATGAGAGGTTCCACTGTATGGCTATGTAGATCCATTTTCTATAGCCGTGGTTAACAGTCACGTGCTATTTTTTCAATTTATGAAAAAGCATAATAAGAAACGCAAAAAACAAGGAATAATATATAGAAAAATAAATTAAACATAAAGTGTTATATACAAGTAAAAGCAGAATAAATGCAAATAGAGAAAAGGCAGAGGAAATATAATTATTCCAGAAAGCTATCTTAACAGGTAACATTGATGCACCAGATGCAGAAGCAAAGAAGCTGTTGATAGCTTTTATATTTTATAGACAGAGAAGAAATGAAAAAGAGCAAGTTAAAAGTTGCAAAGAAGTTTATAATTTTTCAACTGTTGTGATTGTTTTAAAATGGAAAATAAGGATTCTGAGTTAAATTATTTATGTTATCCACCTTTCCTTTTTTTAGTGGGAAGTTGAACTGTTTTAGGTAGGAGAATTATATGGAAGGATTGGGAGTATTTAGGGTCATAGTTTGCGAAGGAGGAAAGGGATGGGTTTATTTTTGTAAATATATTTTAAATAAAGTCTTTAAGAGGGAGGATTTTTAGAATTTTTTTTATATGTCTGTGTTGCGAATAAATCAGGGTGCATTTGTAATTATCCGAAAAACTACAAGCAGGATAAAAAACAGTTCCTAACAATGATGAAAATTAAGTTTTATAATAATAAGTAAAGGAAATATAAAAAATGCATAAATTTTACGTTCAATAAAAACGCGCGATTTTCTTCGGATCCACTTAATAGATTTTTTAACATAATTTCCAGAATGAAAATACAGGCGGACCTCGACTTTCGCACATGATTGGTTCTTAAGAATGTGTGCGAAAGTTAAATGTTCGAAAGTAGAGGGATGTTAAAAAAAAAAACACCAAAAATTGTACTTAACTACGTACATATACTAATATGTACTAAGTACATATTAAATACAAAATATATTCTCTTAATAAACTTGTCAAGGGTTAGTTGTATTTTACTACCTTTTTCTTTTCTTCATAGAGAGTTCTGTAACATGCAGTAATTATTATGGATCGCCCTACGCAATCTTGAGATAGTGTGATCACATTCTTCCATAATATTCAAAAATGTCTGGAGATGCGTAAAAAGCTTCGTTCATGTTTTTATTGTTAAGGTCTTGATGATTTCTCTTGGTGGGTTCTCTTGTATACTATTTTCGTTCTTTGTTTGGTCCATTAGAAATTCATTAGTGAAGGGTCCAGAATGAGATTCAATCATCCTCATTAACATCTTCACTGTTAATTATAGAAGGTATGATCAGGGCAACTGATCTGTCCTTGATCAGAATGTACGATTAGGCATCTTCTTCCAAAATAAACCAGTCTCATCTACATTGAATATTTGACCAGAGGTATATTCTCTATCTTCAATAATTTTGGACAATGACGAAATAAAGTTTTTGCAGCATCTTTATCCGCATCAGCTGATTCTACAGTGAATTTAATATTGTGTAAAGAATACCTTGTTTTAAAATTTGAAAACCAGCCGTTACTTGAAAAACTAAAAAGACTAAAAACTAAACACTTAGAAAGAAAATTTTTAGCCTTTTTAAATTTTAGCGCATAAAATGATTGACTACTTTCTGTCTTAAAATTATATTTTAGTTATTTTCAAATTTGAAATATTGTTGGGAATCTATGTTTAAATTTTTATCAAAATCGGTAGATTGGTTTTAAAGTAATGCTCAATTTACGAAATCTCTTGTTTAGTGCATTTTTAAGAAACGCCGTTAATGAAAAAAACGCCGTTAAATTTGCCAAACACAAGGTTTTTTTTTATTTTCTATCATAAATCGATATTTCGTATGTATACACTGCCATCTAATCCTGGAATTTCTAAGCGTAAATATTATATAACGGATTTTTTTTGTAAGCAAAGTTGCGTATAGCCAAGGACGCCAACGTGGCGTAAGCGGATGTTAAAGTGTTAATAATAAGAAATACAACAACACAAGACAGCAAACGGCTTCATTTGATTCTAACACATAAGACTTAAAATACATATGTATAATTTATTTATTGGGTTTTCATTATTATTAACTTTTTTGCACGACTATTAATACTACATTGTTTCCTAAAATAACACAGTTTATTTTAATGTAGGGAACTAATTTTCACTATCACGGATTTTAGTAGAACGTATCTATCGTGTATTTTTTTTTTTTAGAAATGATATATCAAATTTACACATCTAAAAAGATGTAAGAATAAAATAAGAAAGCTTTAAGCTTGTTTAATCGAGTTTTTTAAATGAAAATATCGATTATTTATCATAAACGATTTTTTTTTGAGTTTCATTTACGATCGTGATCTCGATACGGTATATAAAAATATTATATTACGAGCCGAATTCAGCCGCTGGACCACTTTGATTGATGACAGACAGCCTCGATCCAAATTACAAATAATCACACGTATCATGCCGGTTTTCAATTATTGAATTCACACCCAGTTCCAGAAGATATAAAATTACTTGCCGCAATTGAGAACCGTTTAATTGAGAGGCAGATATTGTGTGAACTGTCAGGTGGATGCTGGAGCCATCTTGTTGAGTGATTCAAATTACACTTCACACCGGGGCCAGACTGTAATTACCAACGGGGAATATTTGACATTGCTATGTGCCCCCACATTGTATGGCCATAGTCGTTCAATGCGTAATTGGAAATGTATATCTGGCCATATTCGCCGAATGTATTATAACATCGTGCGAAATAACATCGAGAAAAAATCCTTTCAACTCTAAACAGTTATAATATTTCGTTGAAAAAAAATATCGTCAGAACTTCGCCGCTGTTATTTGGATTTTATGACAAAATTACGACCGAAGAATGGCTCGTAAAATTGTTCAACACTACATAAAATGCGATACAAGACGAATGTAAGCTCTAATACGAGAGCGAGAATTAATTATATAACATTTTAAACCGATTATAGAATATTATAGTGAGATTAGATGCATACAGAGAGGCATAAATATTTATTATGCAAATGCTAATAAATCTCAGCTTTCGAAATGCGTGACGATAAAATCTACATTAATTCTGATTAAAGTTTAATTAAAGTTCAACCTCGTGATTCCTTGTGAAATTATCGATACAATATTCTTCTTGAATTATATTCAATGTGCAAGACAGTCGTTAAACATTATTGGCAACGATTAAATGAGGAAGATAAACGCTGAAGGAATAAAGATGTCAAATTTATGTCCTTGTTACACCCTGTCAATGGATGTCTTTCATGTCTTGTTATTGCAAACAGGCAGTGCTTACAACATGAAGGAGTGAGCTTTTAACACTAAATAAACCTTAATGTTTCAATATATATTTTTTTTAAATCTATTGATGCTATTTAATTTTTATAAATATTTAAAAGATCTATTCAATTTAATTAATTGAATCTCATGCGTAATTTTTCATGGACTTTTTAATAAAACAAATAATAAATTACCATAGACCAGCCTGAATTTGACATTAATCTTGACAAATGGATCTACTTAGGATTGCTCTGGCCATAGCTGAAGATCGATCGATCCAGCCACAGCAGAAGTATGAAATAAAGAAATTCTTGGAAAAAATACTTTTCTTTTATGAATGAAATTTTCTCCATAATTATTTATAATTATTATTTATAACCATGTGAGAGCAAATAGTCAGTGAAATTAAAACCGCGTAAATCGAGACTTCAAGTTCATACAAAAATGATGGATAGGTTCTAGAAAACCGCGTAAAACGAGGCATAAAAAAAAGTACAATTTTATTAAGAAATAGATTTAATAAATCGACATTTCAATTTTATAACATCTCTAACGTATGAGGTATATTAAGAACTGATCAGGGATCTGGAGGTGACACTTCTTCTAACAGTTGTTTCGTTTTTTTTTTAATGGTACGAACAGTAGATTCATTCAGTTCATAAGTTTTTCAAGAGATGCAAAACTTACAACAATATTTGACGTACTGCACGCGCAATGGAGGGGGGTTATAGACGCTGTGGGTCGTTGAAGGGAGTAATCTGATGCAATATATGCATTTGAGTGACACTTGCCACAAAATATGTTTGATTTCTTAAAAAAAATATTGTTTTTTCTGACTGCGTAAAAGTGAAACCGCGTAAATCGAGGGATTAGTGTAATTACGTTTTCTAAACAGATTTAATTAAAGAATGCTATTTTATTCATTACACTTCTTTTATAAATACATTTTAGAATGCATTAAAGCCTAAATATAACATTAATACGAGCTAAGGTGTGTCCGCTAAATCCGAATGACCGTTATATAATACTATAGGTTTTTAGAATGCATTTTCATTGATAATATATGAGGTTAGATAAAAATATGGGGATTTTCCAATTAAAAAGTCCAATTATCTTAATTTTATACGTGTCTCTGACGTATCTTGACATTCGTAGCCATATTGGATGCATTATAATTATTGACTGTCGAAAAAGTTTCACGTTGAACGATTTTTTACTTGTAAAAACACGTAATAATATTTTCTTCATAACAAAAATGTACGATATAATGCGTTGGCCCCCGTATTCGTCACAAACCACTTGCTCCATGCCATAAAATAGCAATGAACTACTATGGAATGCATCAAATTAATTAATTATAACAAGGTTTACGTCTCTCAATATAATCTTTTTTTAAAGTACACATCTTTTGCCTTATATATATTATTTAATCGTTTTAAAAACGAGATTAATTTATATCATAATAAGATAAATAAATATGAGATAGAGATAATGTCGCATTTTTTAAAAATCTTAGATATTATTAAAAATAATCTAATTTAATCTAGTTTTCAGTGAGAGTGATTTCGCATTTGTTTTTTTACAGAATTTATTTGGAAACAAGAGTTCCACAATTATTAATTTATAATTATTTTAAATCTCAATGTAAAATGTTTAAGTTCTCTCTGAAATTTTTAAATCAAGACTGTCACTCGAGTAATGCTAACCACATTCCTATAAATGATAAAAAAATATTAGTCACAAATTTGGCGACGATATTGGAATTTGTGCAACATACATTCTAGTAAATAATCTTCCGATATGAAATTCCCAGCCATTTATATATTTTTGACACGATAAGACGAGGAGAGATGAAGACACGAGTTCTGCTTTTATATAAGAATATCTACAGGAATATTTAAATAGTTTAAACCTCTTAGTTTAGACAGAAAATGTCAAAAAAAATCACAATACTCGACTCTTATAATCTAGTATCAATAAATTATCCCCAGATAAAATTAGAATAAAAAGAAAATTACATCCATAATAACCTTCTTTCGGACCTTTTATTGACTCCAGTTTTCTTATCCTAAGATCCGCATAAATACCATAATTAAAAAATAAAACACGATTACGACTTTGATGAAAAAGAGGAAGGCTAGGTAGCTAAGCCTAGGTACACATCCTTAGAATTAAGGAAAAAGTAAATATATATCCAGATGAATACAAAAATCAACAATACATATGAAACCGCGGTTTTTCACCGGGATTCAAGTGGACCCTTTGGGGGTCTATGGAAGTTTAAAAGGGGTCTATTAATTTGTCTATTAATTTGTCTATTAATTTGAGTCGATGATATTTTTTATTTATTCTTTTAAATTCCAATAACTAATCCTAATATTACCGCTGCAATAAACACAATTAAAGCTAGGCTTTGAATGATCGCCTTTTTGCTTAATTGTTCGAAAGTAATGATAAACTTTATTTATTTATTTATTAGTGTGAGAGACTCATTCCCCTTGCATCTTTAGAATCTGTATATGGGTGAAACGATTCTAAAGATGCAAGGGGAATGAGTCTCTCACACTAATATTCCCCCAGTGTCAGACCACGACAATGGTTAATTATAATATTATCTCGATTGGATTTAAATTTATATTGTTTGTTTATTAATTATTTATTCAACGCAGGATAAATGGCATTAAATTAATTAAATCCAACGCGCCAAACTACATGCATAAATATGTTTCTAAAAAATGCAGAGGTAAATTATTTCTTCATCTTACATATCCCCTGGCCATTATTATAAAGAATTCCCTGAATTCATAGTTTACGTCGATCACCTAACCGACTACCACAGTTGCAGTTAACTTACATTATCGAAACAATATGCATGTTACATACAAGCCATAACATTTATAATAATTAAGTTTATACAATTTCCCTGATTGGAGTAAAAAAAGAAGGGGGTCTACGAAGAGAATTATTTAGTTAAAAGGGGTCTATGCAGGAAAATATTGGAAATTCTTATATTAAACAGTTAATAGTCGGAAAATGACGATGAAGAATAAAAAACAATAACCTAACGTATCAAAGTTATTGAAAAACATATTCTTGCGTAGGGTTAAATGCGGAATTTCGACGTCACACCGTGGCTTACCCGATGGCAACGGCATTCCTCGCACAGAAGATGACTGTAAATATGTCTTCGAAGTGCTAGATGTGACTGCGAATATTCCATTAAAGATAAAAGTAAAAAAATAATGCGTTTTGCGACGTCCGGACAGCTAATTGGCATGGAGCGAGCATCTGAGACGATATTTCTGTTCGTGGAATCTTGGAGATTTATGGAATTGTGTGGTACGTGGATGCTTCGATGTGTGTCGGACAATTCAATGATTGTGTTACGTCACTCAAGACGATGGAAAGGAAAACAATGGCGGCGAGGAGACGCAGGCTGCCACCGTGTCACTCACGAGTCACATTTTGCCACTGCGGCGCCGTCATAATTGCTTTTTAAAAGCTTCCGCAGGGTCCAAACGCGAAAACCGGAAGCAACGTAGGAGTGTCACGACCACCATTGGGATCAATTTTAAATTCAAATCAAAAGCGAATCCGATACAATGAATTATCGAAAAATTCACGATTAAAATGAGCCATTTTGGGTCATCGCTCTAATAATATGCTTAAAAAATAAAAAAAATCTTATGCCATAAATTAATTTACATACACACACATTTTTCGGCACATCTTAAAACGTTATTACAGGATGGACATGAGTAATAGCAATATGACACGCATCGTCGAGGAAACGTTCATGAGTTTCAACGATTGGATCATAAAACCATAAAGCGGCCTGCTCGTATATTTAATTAAAATTAATATATTCGAATTAAAAGTGTGGTTGTCAACATTTTTACTAAATAATTCGACGTCGACACGTTCGGTCTCGCTAATTTACGACCGTGCAAGTCGTAAGTGTGCCGTAAGGATGAACGTTGTTTACGTTAACAGTGAGTTAAGAGCATTTGAACTCGTTTCTATGGCGAGCTTTTAAGCACGACTCTCAAACAAATGATCATATGCTCTCATGCACAAGACATTTATAATTATGTATATTGTTTTATGCTTAATTCGTGGTTCTATTATTGTAGAGTTGATTTTAAAAAAATGTTTAAAAATAAAATTAGAATGAAAACGTGCTAAAACAACATGGCGTGTTGTTTCTGGATCGAATGTCGTGTGCTGTGTTTAGAAATGTGGCGGATAGAATTAAAAGATGTATCGTTTGTTTTACTCCGTAAATATGTATAGACACATCCTTTGATTTACATTTTTTTAATTAAAATATTGTATAGGGCATTAACATTTTTTTAAAAGGATAAAATTATTTTAAAATATCAGAGATATTCTAAAAAAAAATATATTAATATTGTTTGATGGAAAACGTAATTAAAATTGCATAGAATTTGCGTAAAAATAAATGCTTTTCCCGAAATAAAAATTTAGAGAAATTTTATTAATAGTTGATTTAGCACAGAATTTAATTTTGTTTACTATAAACACTGAAAAAAAATCAAAAATAGGCAAAAGGATTAATTCTGATATTTAGATAAATGAAAAAAAAAGAATAAGATCTCAATAATAAATTTAAATGATGTGGAATCTGATGTTGATGAATGCAATAATAATTCATGATTAATGCAATAATGCAAAAAACTACAATCATCATATTTCCTGTTAGAGCTCTATAGTATTTTTTATTAGAAATGTCTTAGAAATTAGCTAACTTGTGACTAAAATGGATTTAAATAAAATAATGTCTAAAGTGTCTAAAGAACAAATATTAAAAACAATTGTTAACCTTAACCCTTTGGCTGCCAAGAGCGGATTTAATCGTCTTTTGCTGCTTACCCAGGATTGTTCGATACGACGGCTCGGGATCGTTAAATAATAAAAGTCTAGAGATTAAATATTATAAATAATCATTATCCTTCAGATTTTGGCAGATATTCTCTGCGTTTTGTATGGTTTTTTTAATCACAAAAGACAAAGATTTTGAAAAATAAATAATAATCCAGAATCAGACAAAACATTGTCAAACTTGTCAAGGAATTTTAATTCTTCATTAATCAACTGCGTCAACTATAATAAGAACAAGGGACGAATTTTTGATGGGTTCGCCAAGTTTTTGATTTTTCTCAAAATTTTTGTAATTATCTAAAAAAGTCTAAAGAATTAATATTATAAATAATCATTGACATTTATTGTCCGCAATTGAGAGAAAAAATAAAAACAAAAATATTTGCTTCCGTTGCCACACGCGCGATGTATTTTTATCGCTCGCATCCGATTCGATGTGCCGAGTGCAAGTGAAACGTGCGATTGAAATCATCATTTACGCGTCATATTGATTAGTTAAAAAAAATCCAAAATCTCCATCAAATTGCTTGCTCAATATGATTAATATATAATGAACAATTCTTGATTTAAGTGGGTGGGGTCCCCGAAGGACCCCCTTCGGATGACGCGTTTGTTTTCGAGCCACCGTAACGGATGGAGATTATTTGATATATTATCTAATCTGTTATTTGTTATAATAATGCTATATTTGTTAACTTTTTTACAGGATTTATTATTATTTATAATAATAAATTATATTATTATTCAATATCATAATGATTATTTATAATAAATATATTATTATTTATGATTTTTGAAAGTAATAGATTTAATATATTATTAATAAATGATAGCAAATATACACCCGTGGCGGATTGATTTCACGCATCTTAAATTTTTTAGACAAATGAGGATTTGAACTGCTGTTTTTTTTCCAAAAATCATTTTAATATTTCTACAACAATTTTCTTTGATTCAACAGATTAGTTTTGAGTGTTCGTTACATAATTTTGATAATGAAGAATTATGAAGCTGATCTCTAAATGAGCGTAATTAATAATTATGCATGATTGACGAGATATTTTTTTAAGAAAAATGATTTTTTCTTACGATTTTAATTGTTTTGTCATAAAATCTATAATACGTTTTGTATTATTTACTCTCAGATGAAGATTTGCAGATCAAACATTGCTGTTAACAGCTGTTATTTATTTAACGAATTTTGCTACATGTCCCTAGATGGCAGTAAGATCGAATATAGATATTTTATTCAATCATCTAATTATTTAATTACATACACACAGCTGGTCAATACTACCAATTATTATTTTAAAACTAGCGATAAATCAATGCTTCAAAAAAAAAAACGAGCATTTGAAACACATCTCGTATAATTTATTAAATTTTCTAATAAAACGGTAGATTTCATCGCATCACTAATTGCCATTTAGTAAAATCCGACATCGGACACTTTCTTTTCTAAAAAAATTTGGACAATGTCCAAGACGTCCAGTAATTTCTCACTATCGATTGATCTATCGATCATAGCCACGCTTATTTATTTATTTTATTTTCATTAGATGCTAATCTAACAGAATTCCGTTCGTGCATCGTCGTTATTTTCGTAGACGTGTTTTTAAATATTTTCCGTAATAAAATATTTCACTGGACGCGTTCTAATCCCTTCGGTGGATTGATGGTCATGTAATGGCATGAATGTTGACGAAGATATTGAGAGATTAGAAACGAAAATAGCGCCGGCCACGAAATTATATTCGTACCGCTGGAGTAAAGCTGGTTGCACACTGAAAGGCCAGACAGAAATTAATCCGTGGATATAAATAGTGGTCGTAAGTACACTGCAAACATTGGCGCTAAAGGACGATAACGATATTCATGAAAATATAATAAAAAAATATATACGATAATTGACATAATAAGTAATAACAACAATTCTTGTTATTTATATTTAATTATTATTTTGTTTTAGTTTGGTTGAACTTCCCTGGAGGGCGTGCGTAAATCGCACGCTCTCGCGTCACGAGCTCATGAATGAACGCGCGCGGCCCCCCAATAAATAAGTTGCGTCCCGCCGCCGTGGGCGGTTGACCTGCCCTGGCAGCAGCAGAAATTGATTTGTCGCAAAAAAAATATTTGCATACACCGGCTAACCAGCTGCGTCGATAAATGCACGTGTGTTTGTTGTGGGTTAACGCCCCTGCCCCATCGCCGAATCGGAAATAGAACCGGCGCGAAACGGTTAAACCCCGTTCGGTTTAAACATTTTTAAATATTAATCAAGGATAAAAATCAATAGATTTTTTGCGTTGAAACTATTCCTCGATAGACACGGAGTCATAAATAATTAGACAGTTTCTATTGTTTGGATTTATTGGCAGTGAGTCATCCGATAGGGTGATTTTTAAGTGGCCTGTTAGTAATTCGACAACTATTTAATGTGGTGGACGTTACGGTGGTGTTATTCCGAACCCTTAAAATGGATAATCAAAAAGTGCGAATTCGTCATACGATGCTTTGGATATTCAAACAAGGCAAGTTCATTCCGGATGAGTCTTTGAAAGATGAACCAAGGGCGGGTCGCCCTTCCGACTTCGATAAGGACATTTTAAATGCGATGTTGGAACAAAATTCACGTCAAATGACGAGGGAGTTGGCAGAGAAACTCAACACGTCACAATCTACAGTTTATCGCCACCTGGAAAATTTAGGAAAAGTCAGCAAGTTAGGCATATGGGTACAAATGTCCATTGTCACAAGTCTCCTCTAGCGGCATAAAATCGAGCCTTTTTTGGACAGGACAATAAGAGGCGATGATAAATGGATCACCTTTAAAAATATTGTCCGCAAAAGACAATGGTTTGATAAGGATCAATCACCCATACCGGACCCTTAAGCCAATATTGTTGAGGAATAATCCACCACGAGGAATAATCCACCACGAACACGAGAAAGTGTTCATGAAAAACTACTGGAAAAGCGTCATCCTATTACACGATAACGACAGACCACACACGGCAAAAGTGACAATGTCAAGAAAAAATTCTGGAGCTCAACTGGTCTATATGGATCTTGCTCCTACGGACTACTACCTTTTCTGTTCCTTACAGAAGTTTAGAATGCAAAAACTTCCATTAATGATGAGCAAAGCAATCAGGCCCTCGATAATTTCTTTCAGTCCAAACCCACCAAATATTATGAGGAGGGGTTCAATAAGTTGCCAATAAGATGAGAGAAGGTTATATTTAACATTGGTGTAAATTTTTCAAAGTAAAATAAAAGTATGATAAAAAATCGGAGGTTATTTATGACTCAACCTAATCATTTAAAAAAAATATCAGTCTCCTAACAATCTATCATCATCAGCAAGTGTATGAATAAATAAAAAAAAATAGCTAAAGCATGTAGTAGATCAGTTACACTCAACCAGTGAGCGGTGAGCTTTATTGTTCGGTGCGAAATATTTTTCCCGAGTCTCACACGTGGCGTGAGAGTTTTTTGGTGACTATACCGAAGGGACCCAAGCCGTCTTCTTAAGAGTTTTCCCTCTTGGCCATTGATAGCATTTGACGTGTATCTTCTGCCACTGTTGGTATCGGATATATTTCCCTCTCGACTGTCTCCAGGCAAGTAGGAGGGGTTTGTTTCGGTATGTGTTCTCAATTCTCTAGGCATTATTATCAGAGAGAGTGTTCCCTGAAAAACAGGAAGAGAAACGAAAGTATCGAGACTAGATCATTTGTCGGCCTTCAGTTTATGGTTTTCCTTCCCAGGGCACACTAGTTATGTGATGAGAAAACCATTAGAGAACAGATATACATATGCACATACATCAAGGTACATATTTTCTCAAGGATTTATTATTTTAGTTAAGAAGTTACCCAAAATGCCGGTATCTGACATTACCCTCCTTACTGTGTCCAGACAAGTAGACGGAGATTTATCTCGGTATTAACTTTCCTCTTCTCTGGAGGTTCCGGCGTGACGACCCACAGTTAGCATTAGCTTTGTTGCGTAATCATGGTAAGGACCTTTCCAGAGAAGAGGTATCCTTATTAAAGGGGAAGAAGGAGTAAAAGTATCAAAACTAAGTCGATTATCGATCATTATTTTAGGATTTTCCTTCATATATATTTAAATATTATGTAATGATTGGAATATATACATCCGTGGCGGATTGATTTTACGCATCATATTTTTTTTTGATAAGTGTTCTTCAATTTTAGTTTTTGGAGGATTTTTTTTCTTAAAATACCTCAATTATGTTATTCTAATATGCTTTATTATTTATTTTTAATTCATCCAAAAAGTATAACTTTGTCCTGGACGGAGATAAATTTAACCTTTTAAATATATAAGGTAAAAAAACGAAAAGTAATGACAATTTTTTTGTTGTGGCGTTTTTACATTGATGAGTCACCGACTGCCGTCGAGTTAATAGGTAAAAAATCGAATTATAAAGATTGAGAATATTCTAATTATTATCTAAAACGATGAGTGAATGCGAAAATGCTACTACTAACTCAAAAAAATCATTAAAATTAATCATATATTATTTATAATATTTACCATGGATCAAAAAAGGCAAACAACGATCTATGGTTTTTTCAGATAATTCAATATATAATTTGTATCTCTTCTATCTAAATTATCAAATTAAGTAAATGGAACTGTAAAATAATAATATAATGCAGATTTTTCGTTGCGTGAAATTAATCTGCCATATATGTACCATGTTTATAAAATTAAGTTCTAGTTGATATTAAAATAATTCATCTCAAACAAAAGATGGAAAGCTGATATTTTATTATATATTATTTCTGATAAAAAATATGATATCTCCTGAAAGTTAGCATATTTTAAAGAAAAACCATTAAATTAAATATAAGACCGGGTCTAATTTTAAGGTAAGTACAATAGCCACAAGTGACTAGAGAAAAGAGTTAAATATCGCTATTGTAGATAATCGTTTTACTTTTTATTACAGAAGTAGTTAATATATATAAATACATCTTCAGCATTACATTTCGAAGGCATCCTATCTTCGCGTCTGCTGATATAATGGTCAATAAATTTTATGGATGTAATTCTGAAAGGAAAATGATTAAAATAAACTTCTTATAGAAACATTAAGGCGATAACACTGTGGCGAAGAGGAACTTTATTATTGAAGATATTTCATGGTATAATTTACACAATTTAATTAGCACGGATATTCGATTAATCAATGTTATGAATATATTGTATATCCATAAACGGCAGGTTTAACGATATCGATTTAACGGTGCAATTTAACCGTGTAAATCGAGGGACGTCTGTATATATTATTATTACATTGGAATATAGAAGATATAATACAAAACATATTTTTATTGTTGTCACACTTGGGACTTTAAATTAAAAAAATAAAAGTGATGACCTATTTCAGATGATCTATGGATTTTCTATATAATGATCCACCCCAGGGGTAGCCAACATATGGTGCATGCGCTTATTACAAGTGTCGCATTTCAACCTGCCAGTTAGGAGTCATTGTATGGCAAAGCAAGAAGATCAGAGATATTTAAAAACAAAATCATGCTTAGAAAATCTGAGTATGTACTGACGGACATCAGTGCGTGTACTGACGAACATCAGTGTGTGTACTGACGGAGCGACTGGCACTACACATTTGCTTGATTCTCTTAATTAAATCGTCCTGTATTAAAATATAACTACATTTTACAACGCACTGTATGGAAAAATTTAAATATGCAGTATGATATACAGGATGGCCCAACATTATTTTAAATTCAAATAACTTTCTACAATTAATTATTTTTTTAAATTTGATTTCAGATTATTAAAGCGTTATCCTTGGAAATTAATTATGGAGAAATTCACGACTGAGCAACGTGTTAAAATAATCGAATTCTATATAGAAAACAAACTATCAAAAGTGCTAACGCAAAGAGCCTACACTCGTCATTTTGGGGTCAGAAAACCATCACATAAACAAACTATACTTCTTTTATTCCGGAGGTTTTAAATTCTGTGAGTGATTTACCACGTGCATGAGGCCACGTTCAGGGAGGTCACAAGACACTGCGTGTACACCGAAGCATTAAAGAAGAGCCTTCAATGTCAACACGAAGGCAGTCCCAACAGTTTAAGTTGTCCCGAACCTCGCTCCAGAGGATTCAAAGGATGCTGCATGTCGCTCCGTATAAAATACAACTTATGCAGGAACTGAAGCCAGCAGATTATCGGAATCGATTAGCGTTTGCTGTCCAGATCCAAGAATTGACAAGGCAAGAAGATGATTTCATTAAAAATCTCATTATGGGCAACGAGGTCCACTTCCACCGAAACGGATTTGTTAACAAACAAAATATGCAATTCTGGGGGACAAAAAAATCCAAGAATAGTCCACTAATGTAGTCAGCATACCGTAAACGCTACAGGAAGAGTTCTTGGACCTTACTTCTTTGAAGATGAGTCAGAAAACCCAATCACCATCACTGGCGAAAGGTATCGAGAAATGCTGTAGAAATTCGAGCGTCCTGCAGTCTTGGACACGCCAAAGGTATGGTGGCAGCAAGATGGTGCTACCACCCATATAGCTCCCCTGACAAATAAACTCTTAAGGTAATTTTTTCGGGAGAAGGATAATTTCACGAAATTCTGAAATTACTTGGCCGCCACGCTCACCTGACTTAACTGCTTTAGACTTCATCCTGTGGGGGTATTTTAAAGATAAAGTATACCGTAAAAATCCTCGAATCATTCAGCAATTGAAGGTCAACATCCGTGAAGAAATTAAAGGAATAAGTCAAGAAACATTGCGACAGGTGATGATTCACGTCTTAAAAAAAAGAGCGCGTCAGTGCGAAGAGCAAAATGGTGGTTATTTAACCTTTACCACTCTGGATGAAAAAAAAATACGAATTTTAAAAAAATATATA
>JAGXCT010035610.1:4745-20888 GCA_022495035.1 Philopotamus ludificatus | reverse complement strand
AACAAATTCGACCATTGCGACTGGGTCGAGTAAATTTTTTTTTTGTATTGAACACAGACGAAGACGTGTCTTGACAAGCACACAATAAAATAACACGTCTTGACTCGTGAAAGGACTAAAACAATTGATTCTAAAACTACCCTTTGAAAATATGACAAGACTTTTTACTACTAATATATAAATTTTGTTTATACAAAGTCTCAAATATCGCTGCTGAAAACATGTGATGCTGCTGAATTAAATACAACGTTACTAATCTCTTGTTGAAAGAGTTCAAATGGATTTGATTGTAATTTCGTAGAGCTACCCTGTCAAGTTATGTTGGCTCTGAATTAGGAAAAACCAGGGCTAGTCTCGATTTTATCTTTATTTTACTTTTTATTCTTGCAGCAAACCTGTCCGCTGCCAGAGTGGCTTCCCTGGCATTAGAGCCGAGCCGTACATTCCATTAGGAGGGTATAGGAGAATGGCCCGCCACCATCCATTCCTTTGCATTACCCCAAACGTGTGTGTCTGCTCTCGGCTCTCTGTTTGTTTCTGTAGCCTCTGAAAAATGGTAGACCACCGGCTAGGTAATAGCGGAGATTTCTCTTGTTTCGCATTTGAAACGGAATGAATGAAATGAGCGAGCTCGAAATTAATTTTCCAATAGCCGCAGCGTTGAAACAAACGACGAATTTCCATTGAATCTTGAATGAACGACCGGAGCTTCGACTAAAAATTTTACCTGAAATATTGCCTGCAGCTTTGGCAATTTGCTGGGAAGCAGGACGTGAGAATTATCTTACAAAAATAATGGCATACGGATTTAGATGTATTTTTACAGAATGCCTACAAACTATCGATAAGCAATACATTTCTAGTATGGCGATTAGCTTCTTCGGTGATTCTGCCTTTGTCATATCGTTGATAAAACGTCATCCTTCACGATAAATTTTATCTACAGGAGTTGTCGCAAAAGCTCCACAACGTTTAAGCTAAGCATTGATAAACTTTTCTCTCGTTTTAACTCATCCGTCATGGTGGCGCAAAAACAAAAAACAACGAAGGGGGTATTTCAGATACCTCAAGCAATTCAAGTCAAGATATTGATAAATTCTTCGTCATTTGATTAATCTAGCTGAGCTGAATAATTGACGTCACTTGCACATTTCAATCGCACTCGACACATCGTACCGGATGCGAGCGAGAAAAAACATCGCGCGCGTGGCAACAGCAGCTAATATTGTTGTTTTAATTTTTTTTCCCAATAAAGAAAAAATATTATTTACGATGTTTATTCTTTAGACTTTTTTAGACAAATACAACAAGTTTGTGACATGTAGGATTTATATTAAAAGAGATATTCGCGAAAAATCAAAACTTGAGGTCCCAATAGGTACGGCTTAATATATTCGATAATAAAAAAAATACCGCTGGTAAGTAATTAATGTTGTACTTATATCTATGGTAATATAAGCTCTTGTCTAATCCTAACTCCATTAGGTTGTGAAAAAATCAAAAATTAAATGTGTAACAATCTGGTGCTGAGAGCGCTCTCTGAGTTCAGTTAATTAATTATTTGATTAAAAATATTTATTGCTAGTTGATATTTTCCATGAGATTTTTTTAGAATAAATAATAATGTTATTATATTGGAATCTTTTTCTTTTACAAACCTAATATGTGATCACTTATTATCAGATAAAACTCGTAACAGAGTAATTATGTGTGGGATACCCTCGGGTATTGATACATAATTACCAATCTATTTTATTAATCTGAATCCGACGTACGGCAAAATAACAAGAACGCAAACAGCCGTTTTAAAATATTGTAAAATACGATTCATCTTCCGCAGCCAATCTACAATGGGACAAGTGGTACAAATAAAATATATCTCCGTTTGCTTATTCCGCTCATGTGAAAACTTTGTTCCAAATCCCATACCCTACCCCCACCACGGCATTGTCTTGGCCTCCGTCCCCAGTCCCGACCCGTCCCCCACTCCCACTGTATTATTATTGCATTAAAAATGTGGTGTTTCGGCGCTCACTCCATCTTCAGGCCAAAGTTTTCGCATTAAACTATACTTGGCTATGACAGTTCAAATATCCTCGACGCAGAGCGTTCTCCATTCTAATAATATGGTAAAACTGAGAGAATGCCATCCTATCGATCCCTAAGATCTCTCCTCGGGCATATATCTGCGACGGGCAAACAAACCGAAATACCCCATATCTCCCCCGCTCCTGTCCTCCCGCCCACACCATGGCCTCTCCTTCATCCGGTCGGAATACCACAGACGATCGCTATTTCATATTACAATCGTAAACTTGAATGTGGATATGAGCGTACGTACCTTCGAGACCAGTCGCAGCTAGCTGCACAGCATCACAGCGGAGGCTCGGTAGCCGTGCAACTAGCTGCACCGTGAAACCTCAATTGAAATAATCTTTATTTCAAGAAAGGATACATACAGAAAATACTAAGCTAACAATGCTTGATATAACTAAAACAACTCGTGTGGCAATGATGTGGGATAATTCGGGTTTGCTCTCGCTCTGACATGACCCGAGAAAACAGAACTCCCTGTAGGCAGGGCGACTAGCAACCAAATCTTTAACTGCGTTTAACATCTTCTTCCTATCTAAAATTAGGCTCAGACACTCCCACAACAAAGTTCTGATGTTTGGTTCCGGCTGTTAAAAAGTTACATTAGGAGTCTTCGCGTAGGTCAAGTTTGGCCAGTTTGGTATTGAAGGCCAGTGATAAACTGCGAAGTGAAATGATTTGGGCGTATCCTTTCCATTTCCATTCATCACGACATGCTGGGGAAGAATGTATACACAATACGACCGGTGGTTTCACTGTCCTATCTCAAGGACTGCACCTATGGCCCGTTTCCGTAAGTGGATTTTACCCGAGTCTCCATCACTTATGGAAGCAGGAAGAACTTTGCAGTTTTACCTCATGAGCCTAGCCAGATAGCGACTCTCACCTGCGCCTCTAAATCTAGTGGAAGCTCGCCTGCTATGTGCGATACGCTCGAGTAAGCAGCAGGACAAATCTCCGACTAGACAGTAATCGTCTCCGAATAGCCGAGTTTTCAGCTCTGTGATGCCAGAAGCTTGCTCTGTAGGTACTAATGGTTACGAAGATCGCTCTGGTCCTAGTCCGTGCTTGGCTCTATCTAACACATAACTAACATGAGATTACTCCTAAGGATATTGCGCTGAGGGAGGTTTTATTGTTAGGCTATTCGGAGCTCTTTGGAGCAAACCCTTGATAAGTACGTATGTGCTCTTGTTGCTGGCGAATCTGAGTATATTTGCGCGGCCACAGGTTCCAATGCTTTCTAAGGTAGACCTAAAAGTATGTCTGTATGATCTGCTCGATCATAGGCTACGCCTCTGGGATGTTAATGGATAAGACATCGTCAAATAAGATGTTCCACAGTAAGGGGCCCAGTACTGCGCCTTGAGGCCATCCCATCATCATCGGCGAATAGCTTGTCTCCAGCGTCTAACAGCATTGTTCTTATCTCTGTTTGAATTTAGCAATACCGGCTCCGGAAATGTCCAGCATAACCCATAGAATATATTTGGTGGCTTAAGGCATCCTCGGTGGACAGCCTTGATCGGAATCCAAACTGTTGCGGAGACAGTGAGCTACGGGCCTTAATGTACCACCGAGTGGTAACTACTCTCTACTATCGGAGATACTACTCTAATTCGACGGAAGGCCTTAGGGTCAGATCTTGGTCTATCGCCATCTTTTGATTTTGGAAAACACCCATGTTTGCGCAACGAATTAAATATGTATGTGATAGTTGCTCCAATGGCGGGGCTTTCTTTAGTTTTAACCGTGAAAAATCTCTTCCGTTCCCATGAATCGAGCAAACGTTTAATAACCAATTATTGTTCACGATCTGCCATTTTCGATACGATGACGATCCGTTGCAAAAAAAAAATCGTGCAGCACATAGAGTTTAATTGGCAAAGAGAGCGAGCCATAGTCGTGTGAAATAGCCAAATGAAAATTTTCAAATATCCGACACGAAAGGGTGACCGTTTTGCTGTGTAATGGAGATTTAATAAATGAGCAGTGCATTGTGAGCCAATTCGCCGTCGTGTTTATTGCATCTCAGTGTTGGTTCTGGCGTTTTGCAGCGGTGCATCTCGCGAATAATAGTTGTCCGACATCATAGCGTCGGGATAAATTCAGACATTATGACTCGGGATGGTGTGGTCCAGAATTATGGCATCCAGGTGGCATCCAGCGTCTGGACGGACGCAAATAAAAATAAAACCGAACGTCTCGAAGAAATGCGCTCCGGGGAACAATACGGAATATACAATGGAGCAAACGATATGGCCGCAGGGACAATTTAAAACTAATTGGCCGGTTATTATATTGTTGAACAAATACAAGAATTATTTTATATACTTGATATAGATACATAAGTGGCCTTCTAGCCATGAGGCGGGTCTTTGTCACCTGGAGGACACTACGCGATCTCCAGCAGAGACACGTTCGTCACAACCCTGATGTCAGGACGTCCACCAAGTTAACTGAGCTCTTCAAATACAAGTATATACAGGACGCCAGCCATGAGCCCGGGATTGTAACAATAGTAATCAGACGAAGCTAGGGCCAATTTGTATTAAATTCAGGATCTGATTGGGTGCTACGGGCACCTCCTGTAGCACACACGTTACCGAATTGGCCTGGATAGCGGCCTGGCTCCTGGTATCTTCGAAACCATGGGGTCAGAGTCATTATAGAGGCAACAACGTTCGACTTTAAAGTCATATAGTACAGCAATATGAATACACCGGATGCAAATATATTTTATTTTTTTGCATCGATGCAATATATTCTCCTTAAATAGACACGACCTTCTCTCATCTGTTTTGCAAATTTTTAATAACGTCAGAATAAAATTTAATAAATTTAAATGCCAGATATATCCCTCGAAGCCCTTTTCATGCTTCTAAAGTGCAATTTTTTTTTCAGCTAAAAAGTCTTATTGCTGAGTACAAGTTTTTGGGGTGAACTCGGGATATTTCTTTCATAATTGTATTACCGCATAGAGAGAGTTTGTGATAAATTACGCCTTCACAGTTAGATCAGCTCGAGGGATAGGTTTTACTACCTGCCCCATTGAAAGTCTTTGACGATCTCGACGTTGGTTCGAATATAGCACCCACTTTTCGTCTACGGTCACTAAATGGCATAAAAATGCAGTGTTTGTCTCTTTTATTTTATTAAATCTTCACATATTCTCTTGAGTGCCGCTTTTATATCAGTTTCTTCTTCAGATATTCTTATACTTTAGATTTTGAATATCCAAGGTTGTCAACTAATTGTCATATAGTCAGTCTGTACGTAATACGTCGTTATTCACTTTCCTTACTTTCTCAGGCTGTTTTTTAGATAAAAATCGCCAAATTTAATCGATTGTTTAACCAATCTGTTACGGCAGCTCAAAAACAACCGAGTCGTCCGAAGGGTCTTACATTACATTCGTTTAATAAATTTATTCGATCCGGGAGCATGAAAATCTTTGTCATTCACGTCAAAGACATACTGATTTCTGTAAACTCGTGTTGTAATTTTTAATTTTCAGGTAAAACAATGTTATTGATTCTAATGAATTTCAAATTATTAGCAGAGATGTAGCTCGTCATATAATTATTTTAAAAATGTTTGTAAATTATCCGAGATATGTATGATTTATTGTCAGCTGTCTTCAATCGAGATTATAATAAATGTTTAGACAATCATCACAGCTTTATTCCGAAATAAATATACGCTACAACGTTTCGTAATTTAATATAATTAATTAGCGATAGGCTTCGGATATTATTTTAATTTTATTACCATCTCCGCTATCTGCGTACATACATAATTAATTAATAAATCTTTTTTTTTCATGTTTTCGCATTCCCCCGCCGTTACACTTCGTTGATTTTTATTTTTGCAAGCATTTATTGTCTTTTTTTGGGGGATGCCCCTTAATTCGACAAATTTGCTAATACCAAAAAAAGACAAAACAAAAAAAAAATAACAACAAGGTGACAAATAGGCTATTTAACCCCCGGCGAAAAACTTAAGATTTTCACGGACAATTTGTCGTCATGTAATGAATTCTTTTTCTTTCCTTCCCCGATCCGGCCCTGTTCCTTCCTGCGCTCCCCCGGACGCCCATCGTTAAACTTAAATATTTATTCTGTTGTCTTTTTATGTACGCAACATTTGCTCCCCGCTTTATGAGCGATGATATATACGATCCATTTTTTTTTTGAGCGGCGACAAACTTTGGCAATTAAAGCGAAAATAAAAAAATAAAATAAAAGTTTTCAGGAGTAATATAAAAAAAACGACTGAAAAAAAGACACATTGTGCCCGTTCATAATAATTTTTGTGATTTGGTCGCCAGCGCCAGACAGCGGTGAAAAACAATCTTTCAGCCGCTGTTTGGTTTAATTATAATTGAATATAATAATCTGAACATTCGCGTAAATCATGCTAAAATTCAACTGATATCACATTTTATAACTCTTAAAAAGACTATAACATAATCATGGTAATTGTTTAAAAAAAACTAGACTTTTACTATTATTAATAAGAAAAAAATATCAATTTCATCAGAATCTTGCTTTAAATTCGTTGAAAAAAGGACGCTATTCATTTTTTTTTATCCTCTGCAATATGAAAAAGTGTCAGAGTACTATATCAGGCGAATACGGAGGCTAATGCATCATAACGCTGTTATTTTAGATAAAAAATATTTTTTCTCTGCAATTAATTAAATAAATTTCCTGTGAATTTCAAAACACGTTAAATCTTTTCGAAGGGGATTAAATAAGTACACATTCAATTTGGCTGTAAATGTCCAGATACGTCAGTAAACTTGTTTCTGAAAAATTTTACAAAATTAACTAGATTAACCTAGCCAAGCCGATGGGGTCTATAGGGGACCCCAAGTTTTTTTTATTTTTCTCAAATAATTTTTTTAATATAAATCCTATTTGTCAAAAACTTTTTGTATTTGTCTAACAGAATCTAAAGAATAAATATTACAAATAATCAAAGTCGATGTGATCTTTTAGACTTAAGATTCTCTTTTAGCTTAAAACTATTAAGATACATTCACGGTAAACCTTGTTATGAATCAGAGCTCATTTTATTACTAAATAATGAAACTACTAAAAAAATATTGTTAACACTTTTAAATGATAGCTTATCTGAAGATTTGGTTACACATATTAGATAATGCGTAATAACATGTAATTTATCTCATTGTGACAAGTTTACTTATCCCTACCGATGTAAGAGTAAGTTTTTTTTTTTTTTTCTTAAATACCTCTTTTAATACAAATCCTACATGTCACAGTCTTTTTGATTTGACAAAAATAACGAATAATAATAATTTTCTACATAATTTTTCTCTTTACTTTTTGTCTATAAAAAAAATAATAGCATATTTATTGATCCTAGAATTTTCCTAGATGCACATACATGTGGATATTATTAGGTCGAGACAGTAATAATTTCCAGTGGATGTAGAATCAATTTATAAATGGGTTCTGTTAATTTTTTGACATCGTTTTAAATAGTGTTCTTTACATTTAAGTGTCGTTTCTAAACCTTGAAATGGAAAGACGACTATGTCTCAGTCATCATGTGATGCATTCAAAATTAAAACAAGTCAATAGTGTCACAGTGTTAGCTGAAAAGTATCATGTGATGAAGGACTAATAACTGATTGGGCAGCTAGTAATTTGATCTTAAAGTGTGATATTGGAAAAAAAAATCTACAACATTTTAGGATGTCAAAAAGGCAACGCCGAGATTGAACCTAGCGTTTAAAAGGAATTACTTATAAAAAAAATATTAAATATGACATTTTTAATACCCCTAACATATTTGTAGATTGTCTCTGCAAAATCATCGATCTATAAAAATAGGTAAGATACGTTTCGTTAGACAGATGCGCGCGATGTTTTTTCTCGCTCGCATCCGATAAGATATGCCAAGTGAGATTGACACGTGCTGCAAGAGCTCAGTCTGCGGCGAGACATTGCTGAGAGCGTTGTCATTTACGCGTCATATTTATTAGTTTAAAAATTCAAATTATGAAGCATATCATGAATATTTTTTATTTATTCTAAGAATAATCTATTTTTAAAAAAATTGCAATATATTCATGAAAAAACTTTAATTTAAAATTCTTATTTGCATTTCTAACTTCAGTTTTAACATTTCCAGCTTTAATTCAGATTATTAGATAACAGACGCCTGTCTCAGACATTTATTTTCTGATATTAGTATTAATTTTAATTTATTTAACATTTTTTCATAACTGTGATTGAATATTAAAGCCGCTAACAAATATAATATGCATTTTTCATGTCACAATATTACGGCTATTACTTTTTATAATGAATTCCATTAATAGCCTATATCTAAAAAAAATACATTATTCTTCACGACAAAAAACATAAAATGAAATTCACTTGCAAATCGCTAGTGTTGAAGTATATCTTTTTTTTTATTAAATTTACATCCATCACGATCACTAGCTTAAAGCAATGAGATGAAACGTACTCGTTTAATAATTACATCGGGATTTATGTAGGAGATAATGTTAAATTTCGAAATGAGATTGCTGTCATTTCACAATTTATATTATCATCCACTGAGAAATTCGTAAAATTTAATTTACAATCAAATGAAAAATGTCAAATCGCACATTTTATTATAAAAAGAGCTTTTGGATTACATCATGATTCACAATTAATAATAAATTATTTATTGGCAAATGTTGTTGGTCGCTGTATCTCCCATTATCTCACAAATGTTTGACAGAGCCGTATTATTGGATTTATATAAATATATTTTATTAACGTATAAAGACGGCCATCCACTGAAGGATTTATGAGATAATAAAATTGTCGTATTCTCCATAGGTTTTTATCGATGTATTGATTATTAATTCTTACGCAAACTTGAATCTGACCAATCTCATAAATAAATACGATATATTTTTATTATTATTTATTAATTATGTGCAATGGACATTCGTATATATTACGGCATTTTTTTTTATATATAACACGGTTTCAATTTACACGGTCAATGAATTATAGCATACACAGTACAACAACAATTTGAAAAAATATCTAAACAATTGGATTTGTCATATTTGACAGATTTTTTCATCGTTATATTAATATATACTGACTAATATTTTTAATAACTCTACAGTAAGGATCATTTAAATTTAGAATATCTCAATGTTTTGCAGCTGATTTAGATTTATGTTTTTTTTTATTAATACTAGAAATTCTGCATTTGTAGACAAAAAATATATTTATTTTATAAAAAAAATACATATCTTTCTAGAGAAATAACACGATTTAAAGATTAAATTTAAATTAGCACACAACACAGGAAAAGTGCTTAAAAACAGATGTAAAGAGAAAAAATATTATGTGGTCCCTCCTTTATTTTTTAAAACAGTTTGAATCCGGGCCGGCATTAAATCCGCAAAGTTCTTTATTGTTTCTGTCGTTATTTCTTCATACTAGACCTTTTTATTGATGCTGTTAGTGATTTTAAATTGGCAGGCTTTTGTTTTCATAATGGTGTATAAATTTTCTATGGCATTTAAATCAGGACTAAAACCTGGCCATGACAATGTTGATATATCAAGTTTTTCTATTAAATCTTTGACCTGTGAAAACAAGAAAGAGAAATGTTAAAAAAAATATCCCTTAACTAAATAATACATGTTCTACTGTTTAAGCAGGTAGAATATTTAGAGGTGTAGTAAGAAAAGCATCCCCATTTTTTCTACTGGATGCTTCACCGTGGCCTGGTGCATTTTCGTCAAACTTTCTCCTGTTTTCCTCCTTACATACTGAATGTAATCAGAGCCTAACAAGTTAAATTTGCTTTCATCCGACGAGATAAATTTCTTCCAGCACTCTTTAAGACTTTTGTCCATTGGAGTATTTTTTGTCGTTGATCTTGACATATAACGATCTTTCCTTAGCCTTATTCGTACCATTTCGACTCTGACATTGGTTCCTCTAACTCTGTTCTTATATCTACTACAGTTTTAAATCAGTTAGTTGAGCAGAACCGATTTTAAAGACGATATTTAGGAGCATTTGTATTCCGTGGTGATCCTGATCCTTTTTTGCGTTCTACAGACTCTATTTTTTATTTATAAATCTAGTCACTGCAGACTGACTAAACCCTATCAATGCAGGAATTTTTATTTTCCTTGTATAAGGTCGCATTTTTCTTTTTTTGCCAAGTGGGTTAATTTTTTCATTTTTAAATATTGTTTTTTTATTTTACATTAAATTTAACACTATACCACAATATACATAACAACTTCTGGTAAAGCAGTTACTTAAAATGGTATTTTAAATAATCAAAAAAATATATCTCTTTTTACCTAAATAAATGTAAATTTCAATGAAAGAAAAAAGAAAAATTAGTGTAAAAAAATGAATCGGAAAAGCTCACCACAATTTTATACGAATTAACATTATGCGATGTTTATGTGTAAATAAATGAACCGTAAAAAAATTCTCATGATGAAAATTGTAACGACAGCCGGAAAATCTTTTGACGAAACGTGCACATGTCCTTATTTTTAATTGAGGTCATGTTAAATCTAGTATCAATCACTAGACTGGGGGATCAGGTGGCGATTGGGCGTAACGACCCACCGGTGCCTATAAAATTGTTGTCTCGGCCATGTCATCAATAACGAGGCGGTTGATAGAGGAGCCCCCTGCCCCAGTCATCTATCACCGACTTGCGACACGTCAAACGTCCCAGATTCCCGCTTTTGTTTTCGCCGATTTAATTAGGATAAGCCCTGCGATTTTTTTCATTCAATGCCCGATCGATATTCGAGCCCTGATCTATTTAAATCGCACCAAATTAATTTTTACACTCAACAAAATAATAATATGTTATACCTGTGATCGAAACGATGAAACGCTAGTTTCGTATCGGCAGCGTTTAATATATTAATACTTTTTCACGCCAGCCTCCGTGCATCCGAGACAAACGAGGTGTTAAGCGTAATTTTTATAATCCAACTTTTTACACAGGTTCTTAAAATGTGCATGATAAAGTATTCAGCAACTTTATAATGTTCCTGGCGAAGAAATTTTATCGGCAAAGATAAGTTTTAACTGTCAGCAATTTAACTCGCTGCTGAAAAGAACACTTCCATATATTTTTTTTTCAGCCCCCATACAAACTCTGCGCATAATTTGAATACAGGATATTAAAAATTCGAGGGGGAAATTTTAGCAAAACTTACGTATAAGTCGACTATAAATCTTTTCATTATACCCTTAACGATAAATACTTTTAGTGTGTATCATAAACATGACTTTCATTTTAAATATTACTTAAGCTCTTATATATGAAAAGTCCTTGGTCCATTAAAGATAAATGGATCGTAGCTATATGTTCTATTGCCACATATTATTTTTATAATGGATGTACATGTATTGAAACACTATTTTTTTACTTGAAAAATCGTAGGCTACGTAAAAATATATTTTGAAGTCAATGACTTCAATTAGTTTTGAACATTTAAAAAAATCACAAAACATAAGACGCCAGTTTTTAATAGATTATAAAATTGTAAAATATTTTCAAGGGAGCTGCGGAAGATTAAAACTGAAAAAAAATAATATTCGGAACAGCCATACATAAAAAATAAGGTTAAATAAAAATGCCAAATAATATTACTAATGATAATAATGATTTTAAATTAAAATAAAGTGACAAGTAACACGCTGCGCTACAGTAACTCAGTTTGAAAGACACGGAGCTGCTCCAAATCGCAGCGCAACAAATTCCTTAGCGACGAGACTACTCCCCCCACCCCGCTGCGGCTCCGCATCCAATCAATACACGACGCTGGTAGTGCTGACGAGCAGACAGCGCTGATGCTCTACACCTCATGACACTAAATATAAATTTAATTAACATATACACATTATTAAAAAAATATTTGCTACAACTCCGCAGTGTATATGTACAAGACGCCCCTGGTTTTTTCACGAATTTATTAATAGAATATTAAATGGGTTATAAAAACTTGTCCAGTAACTGTAGATTAACCTGAATAGGATTTCCACGTCTATTCAATATCCGATATTAAAAGACAAAATATGATTTAATTTACTGTAGTCTTTCGAGTTTTGATTCCATGAAATAAATTAAATATGTAAATAAACAGCTGATTCCTTACTGATTTTTCTGTTCTAATTTAATCTAAATTAGCATCTTCTCATACTTTAGTAGCATTTAAACCGTTAACTCTTTATCTATCTCGGCGGCTCGAAAGTTTTATGATTTCAAAAAATAGTTTATTTTAAGAATAAAAATAGTTATTTATGATATGCCTCATAATTTAGCTCTCACAGCACGTGTTATTTGCACGTTACACTCGCACTTAGCATATCGTACCAGATGCGAGCGAGAATTAACATCGCATCCATGGCATCGGAAGAAAATATTTTTGTGCTTGCAACTGCAGATAATAAATTTCATTTATTATGATTTATAATATTTTTAGACTTTTTTAAACAATTACAAATAGTTTATGACATGTAGGATTTATATTAAAAGAGATATTCGAGAAAAAATAAAAACTCGGGGTCCCTAATAGACCCCATCGGCACGCCTAGGTAAACTACCAAGATATCGGCCTACAAAGTATCATATCTAAGTTCTATTTGGTTATTTTATTGAAATTTTAACTTCACAAGATGTCGTAAGAAGTCTACGCCCTCTTCCACATGGCTAGGACTAAAAGTCACTCCTTTTATTGAGTCGTCAGCGAACGCATTTCGGTGTTTGTTTTCGCCAGAGATTCGCCACGAAGAAAGTTTTATCGGTAGGCTCTATCCCTTTTCCTGCGCGGTAAGTTCCCTCAGGAGACCGGCACGTGGTACATTTATGAATCTGCAGAGAAAGGGAAATCATTCACTTTCTCCGCTCACTCTCAGTCGTAAATCAACGCGGGACAAAATGTGTTTCTCGTGTGACACTTACCCCCCGCACAGACGGTCCTAAGTAACAGAGCGTACAGTACAAACAAAGATGCAGTGCGCCAACTGTGGAGTCAATAAAGAGGCGAAAAAACCGGGAAAATGTAAACAGGCACACGACAACGCACTCCGTCCGTCGCCATAAGCTGAAAGGTAGCCCCCCACGCCCCCACACAACCGCCCTATACCCCCCCAACCTCGGATAACAACGTTTGGTACGCGTGCCGCAGGCTGTTCTGTCCGCTGCTGCGATATAAATAGCAAAACTGATTTTATTAATCAAATTATTCATATACTTCAATATTAAAGCGCTCATAAAAATTTATATTCCATCAGTGAGTGTCATTAAAAATATTCGCGTAAAATATCGCATTTCTGCGATATCGCAAGTGACAGCTGTCATTTTGATGGGGCGTCACACGTGTCGACGCGGATCAATATCTGCAATGATGTTTTTTTTTATTTATGAATATGGATGAAATCGTTTATAAATTTGAATTATTTTTAATATTCGAATATTCAGGTTTTTATACGAAAATCTACAAAAAAAATATTTATGTTATGAATGATATAGCAGTGTTATGGCTTGTAGGTAACAGTATATTATTTCAATACTGTAAGTTAATCACGACTGTGATCTCTGGCCAGGGGGGGTATGTAAGAAGAAGACACCGATTACCTCCAAATTGGAATTAATTAATTTGATCCCATCTATCCTTCGTTGAATAAACAATTATAAAACAAATATTGTAAATTTAATCTAACTGACATAATATTAAAATTAACCAGTATCGTTGTTTGACACAGGGGTAATATTAGTGTTAGAGACTCATTCCCCTTGTATCTTTAGAATCTTTATTTGTATCTTTATATGGATGAATTGCGCTTTGGAATATTTCTGTTAAGCCATCCATTCATCGTGGTCAAATAAATAATAAAAAAAGAGTTTTAAAACACGCTCAAGTTGTTGATTTTAATAAATTAATATAGTTACTAAGTTCCAAAATCTTCTTACATAAATTAAGAATGCTATTAATTGCTATATTTTTAGATGGAGTTATACAGTTAGTTCCAACTTTTTTTTTATAACTCCCAACTACAAAACAATACATAATATTATTCAGTTTTTACTAGAAATCGTAAATCGAGTTATAAACAAATTGGGTTATTGTACTCGAAAATGTCAATCAAATCTCTTACGTATTTCGTTATATTATTGCGTCACAGTTTGAAAGTACATGTACTACGTGTTCTCTATAGCGCAGTTCTATTAAAAGTATGTTTTGCCATTTTTTTCTTGGCCAATTTAATGAACGTTTTTCCAACACTCGCCAGAGACACTTTGCCCCTTTACAAAGTGGTCTGCGCAGAGTGAGAGGAAACATTGTGCGGCTCCAAATTCAGAGGTGAAGAAATAACGGTGTCGTTGATGAAATAAATTAATGGAAAATGGTTCCGAAACAATGGTGGCGCCGGGGGGTGAGTAGTAGTATTGCGGTGGTGGGGGTCGGGGGTTGTCCCCGGCAGTAGCAGGTGGCTGTAACGACACTGCAGCACTCTTAGCGCTCACATTATCGAATAAAGGCTTCGGCGAGGGAAGCTCTAACCTCTACATCACAGTTGCGGGAACGGGGATCCGATGGGGGTGGGGGTGGAGGGTGGAGCTAACCCCTATAACCGTAATAGATCAAACATCAAATTTTTAGAGAAAAATAAATAAGGCGGACCGTACTTGAGATTTTGGGGGTCGCGGACGTCGGCCAACGGCGTATTGGGAATAGCTTCCCCAGACAGGACGAATGAGCACTGTATCAAATTAACAATAAAATTTAGGAGACGGGCGAGCCGGAGGACCAATGTGACCCAAACATCCCGCGGGGGTTGACACGTGTGGATGTGATACGTAAGATTGAAAAAAAAAAGCAAGTGGCCCTTCGGTCCGAGAGCCCAGAAATAAGAGTTTCACGACAATTTGATATTTTGTGAGGTAGAACAATAAGTCATGCTTTAATCATTTCTTTGTTCGGAAACTATAACTTAAAAAAAAAATGTTTCACCAAAATCTCTTTTATTTTTAAAGATCCAAACGTTTTTCAAGTTAAAATCGGATGGACTAATGCTCAAAATCTTCAAAAAAAATTATAAAGAGGAAATACTCTTCAGCTTAATTTGATCAAATAAAATTACCTCTTCGAAATCCAATCTAATAAGGCATGTAGACATAGATCTATTTTCAGACTAAAGTATAGTTTTCTGCAGATCATTATGAGGGAAAAAGTGAAAGGTAAAAGGTGATTGGAAATAAAATAAACTGTAATGCCTCTGCAATATTCGCAACTGGACCGAATAGTTAGCTTTTTGTTTTTTTCCAGCTCGCCAAAAATCAACGAATCTATAGAAAAAAAACTAAAAACAAGTAAATCGCCTACATCCAAAAATGGACAAGAAACCCGAGAAGAATAATTATCGTCTGTTCAGTAAATTTATTTTAAAAATATATAAATAATATCTTATCTAACCTAATCAACTTTTTCGCAAGGAGCGAGAGACATGGAGCTTCTGGACATCGTAAAAACTCAACAAATAAAGTATCGCAAGACCAAAGTATCGTGAAGGGTCCAAGTTAAAGTTTAAGTTAAAAAATGGTTGGAAAGAAAGTATCTGCCCAATAAAGCTCAGCAACATTCAAAACTGGAACGGATTAGGACATCCAGAATTCTTTTGGGATAAGAGACAAAAACTAGTGAACTTCAATTCCTCTTGATTTTATTTGAAAGTAATTAAGCATGTCCTCTTAAGAACCATAGCTTTTGTCGAGACGATGAATCAAGGAGTGACGGAGAAATCAAGGGTTTTATCACTAAACAACTGTGCGGTATATTGGATACCCCAAGTTATTGAAAGTCGAAGATATCTATGTATGACGAATACGGAGGCTACGTTCTACGATCATAACAGTAATTTTAAATGACAGTTTTCCACAAGTGAAAATCATTAAGCTCACAAAAACTCGTGAAACTTTTTCACCAACTAACAATAAAGAAAGCATCCAATATGGCGC